>CM061223.1:43759119-44055600 GCA_030844895.1 Ambrosia x helenae
AAAGCTCGAAACGAACCGAGCCTTATTGAGCCCGAGCCGAGCTTGAGCCTAAAACAAAGCTCGTTTACTTATAGAGCCCGAGCTCGAGCTCGAGCCTGACATGTGAAGCTCGTCAGGCTCGACGAGCCTTAGTATAATATTATTTTTATTAATATTTTATACTATTTACCTCACATTTAAAGTTGTTTAATAAACGAGCCAAGACGAGCTTTTGACTTATCGAGTCTATATTTATATTATTTAATTTAATATATTAACTAATAAACACTAAATGAGCCGAGTTCGAGCTTTAAAAACAAAGCTCGAATCGATCCAAGCTCGAACTTGGTTTTCAATTCCACACTTATTTGTCAATACCACCGTCACATTGTAATCTACCCATGAAACATCCCATTCAATTCTGCCACATTGTAATATACCCATGAAACATCCCATTCAAGTCTTCCAATCGGTTATGAATTTTGCTTTCAATACCCCATTCAAGTATTCAAACACCCAATTTAATGCTCCCTATGAAACCCTTGCTTTTTGAAACACCCAGTTCAATGCTCATCTATGAAGATTGTAACCGTGGTTCTTGAAACACCTAATTGAATGCTCCCAATCGGTTAGGAATTTAGGATATATTTGTCATGATGAACTCTCCAAATCGATTACCATCCACAACAAGCGGGTATGTTTTCAAAACATCATGTCGAACCTCTGGGGCAACTTTTCTATTTAATGTTATTATTTGAGTTCCAGGTTTGTGATAAGTGGCGAAGCTTGAGAAATTGGTTTGGGGGGGGGGGGTCGGAAATCACCAGTCACGGGACGAGACCTATTTTTTTTCTATAGCTATGTTTCGGATTATATGTTCGGGTCGGTGATTCAATTCAGGTCGACTCAAACATTAAATACAATAATATCAAAGTTCTAAGCATTGTTTAACAAAAAATTGAACAAAGACACTAAAACTTTAAAAAGGAGACAAAGCATGGGTACCTGGATGAAGAATTACAGTTCAAGCCGTCGACCTTTAAGGTTTTTGAATTATTCAGTTATGGTTTACGCATATTTTCATTATCTATTCCCTCTACTTGTTCTTGATTCGCTCTTTTGAAAAAAAATGTTATGGTTTTATTCTTTCCCATAGTATAATTTAATAACATAAACATTAAATCAAGTCATAATTATTTTCGACCTAATTCTTAAACAATGTGATAACTTGACACAAAAGATTGAATAATAATAATAATAAAAAAACCACCACCTTCCAAAGCAGTACCAACGTCCAACAATTATAAGATTATGAAAGCTAAAGAGAAGATGATAGATATAGTTATCTTGTGCCATTTGGGTGACACTGACATACACAAACAAACCGACCCCATTTGTAAATATTATATTGGGTTGGTTTAATCAACATTCAACAACAATCTATGAATCTATAAATTAGTAAAGGAGTTGTACCTTGATTCTTTGAATGAAGACTTAAAAAATGAAAGTATGAAATTATCAGGGTGAGATCGAGAGACAGAGTACATAGAGGATTTAGAGTTTTATTTAGGTTTAGACTTTTAATTGGGCTTTTTAATTGGGTTTTCCCTAAGAAAAAATGGGCAAAATAAAACAATTGGGTTGTACCTCCAAAATTTGCCCACAAGAAAAAAAACAAAGGAAAACGATAAATTCGGTAAAACAACCAATATTTGGGAACCTTATACCGTCCGATATATCTTTAGTTTTGGTTTATATAATATACATATCCTTTTCAAAAAGAAAAGGAGGGGGTCGAAATCATATATACCTAAAAAAATTCTATACGGATACTATATAATCAGAACTTTTGAGCAAAATTCGGGGGGTCGGCCACCCCCTCCCACCCTTGAAACCTACGCCCATGTTTGTGATTATTGATTTGAGTGTGAGAAAGGAATTTGATACCAATCCCATAGTTTGACCTGCTGTTTATGTTCTTGACTTGCTTTTTGGATTTGTTCAGTTTTTAGTTTACCTAGTAAATTAATGGTTTAGGTGGTTCAGTTTTGGTGTTCAATTTTCAGTTTTATGTCTGTAACATAGATTATTATTTGTGTTTATAGAACCTGGTGTAGATGTTAAGTTGGTATTTAATTTGAAAATTGGAAGTAGTTGGGTTGACTTTTTGTACTTGTTATGAAGGGAATTGATAAAGAAGAAAAGAAAACACATTTCGGATTCACCAATTCAGGACAAACCAGGTAAGCCTCTGCTCCGCAACTAGACAATTCCTATAATAATTTTAATTGTCAGTTGTATTAAAAGAGTTCTATAATGATATCAAATAAATATATGATATACAAAGTGAAATCAATTATCTTTACTTGTACGTGGGTTCAATGGATTATTGTTATGCCATAATTAAATATCTACGTCCTATCCACCTATGAAATTGATAGTCTTACTTCTTTGTAAATCCCATATGACAATTTTTAATAAAATGCCAAATCTTGTTTTGATTGGAATAACATAATTTGGATTTCAAATGTGAGTGATAAGAAAGAAACGGTATTTGCTTTCAGTCAGTTAGATATAACAAAAATTGTATAGACTTACCTGGTTAATAGAACCTAAACTCCCTCTCTTGTTTTGAGGTGCTATCTCGGTTATATAGACTAGAACCTTTGTACTACACCCTACAAAAGACAGTTTTGTTAGTTTTCTTTATGCAATTTTTTTCTTTTTACAACTGAAATCAGAATAAGAAGATAGTTCATTCTATACAGAACTAAATTTTAAGTGGATTTCTTGTGTAACAGGCTAACAACATTATCCACTCCTTTTTCTATCCCATTATAACTTTATACGGTTTTCTACTGAAATTGGCTCTATATCAAATGCGCCCCATGCCCCTAAGAGGGCATATCGTATAAAATAAACTCCCAACACAGGATCCTTCGAGTAACTTTCCCATGTAAAGAAACGAAGAATTACCGATAACATAACCGATTTAATCCGATAAAGGTTTTTGTTTTCATTTCTTTTTTTATTATTATTGAAATAGGTTTTTAGGAGCTGACTTTGGTAAATGATATGGCAAGCCAGCCAGTTATATTAGGGATAGAAGCAGTCATCGAATACTCCAACAATAGAAGAAACCAAGAATGTCATTTATGCAAACTAAACTAATCAATAGTTAAATCTGACATAACCTATGTAAATTTAGCTTGAAAAACAGGTTATTATGAAACACTAATTAGACGAGACAATTAAGTTAAGTGAAGTAAAAGTGTAGAACTTAAAACGGCTTAGTGATTTTAGATGGGTTATACTCAATAGGTAAAAAGTGCAACATTAAAATGTTGGTTTAGGCCCAAAACACACACACAACACAAATATATGTATTGAATATTAAGAAGGAAAAGCTACTCTTTCACTAAGCAAATGGACTTGGCTTTATAGCCTAGAAAAACAATATGCAACGGAAATATATAAAAACTAGCTAAAACCTAGCAACTACTCCATATTATTCGGTCAACAGAATGACCAATTCACACATTAGCTAAACCTTTATTAAAGTCTTAAAAAACAAATAGTCAAATAGATACTATCAAAGTAAACTTGCAGTAGACAACTTCAGGTGTTTCACGTCTAAATGCAAGGTCTTTTTACACATGGAGCATTTAGTGTCTTGACCAACAACCTGCTAACCTACTTGACCTGCTTACCCATGATCCGTGAACTAACCCGATTAATCCAACATAAAATGGATCATATACAAATGTGTATTCAATTGGTAAGAAGTTCAGCATTAAAATGGGTCATATACAAATGTGTTCGATGGGTAAGAAGGCCCATATAATTCAAATAGACAAAAATAAGTTGAATGGGTCAAAAGTCAAAAGAAATTAAGACGAGAAATTTTCAAGTTTTTATATACCACGGGGATGAAGAAAGGATTGTACTCAACAATCTGTAACACATTCGGATGATCCCTGAGTAATTTAGGTTCTTGTTAGGGATCTAAGGCTGGCCGTTAATGAAATGATCTTTAGGGCATGCCCGTACGACTAGCATATAATTCCTCAAACCAATAAGCAAATATATATAACTTCGACCAAGGCCAAGTAAAACCGCCTTGAATCCAGCAAGCACAGACAAAAAGTAGTTTCATATGATTTGAATTAGCCAAAACTAGCCTACACCATACTGAACCAGCCAAGAATAAGTTTAAAACAGTTAAAAATGACCTTGACCGCATGTGTGCTTTTTAAGCGCCTTGTGTTAAGACAACACGCTCACTTTGTTGCACCCTTTTTATCGTTATTTGAATGAATATGTGATTAAATGCTTGCAGCATGAAAAAACCTTGTGAATCAAAGTCACGGCCTCGTAGCTAGACTTTAAATATATATAAATTTGGATTACTACTGTGGTGATCTTGGTTTTTATTGTAAAACATGAATCAAGCACAGACAATGATTTTAAACCTTTATTACTGAAGAAAGAAATATTGAAACCCTAACAAAAGAACAAACAAGACTTTTGACCCTATTACAAATATACCTCTCTACAGTAACGCTCACACTCAACGATCAAACCTAACTAAGGAAACGAAAGAGATTCAAGATGAATCAATAACCTGAAACCCTAGATGAAGATCAAAAAATGAACGAAAGGGAAATAATACAGAAAGCCAAAAGTGAAACTCGTCTCGAGAATCTCCGCTATTTATAGCTGAGATTTGTGCTTCATAACTAAGATCAACGGCCACAAATAACTTGATCTAACGGCCCTTATGAAGTGTGTTTTTATCACACGGATCGCCACATCACTTTTTGATAAGTGGGCTCCAGACTTAGACTTGGGCTTATATTCGTCGGGCTTTATAACAGGCTTATTATTATCATAAACTGGGCCCATGGCCAACAGTCCACACTCAATCAACAAGTCAGCTACACGGCTACACCACGACCTCAACTCGTACACGGCTACACTCGAACATCTACACAGCTACACTCGAACATCATCCACGAACCAAACCAAGAACCTGCAATAAGACTTATGCAAAATATCAAAGACTTTGAAGATAATTGCCAAAACATACAAACCCATTTAAATAACAAATTGTAATTGTGTATACACTTTTAACACCCCTCCTCAATTTGATATTCCAAATGGGTCAAATAAACTTAATAAACTTCATAACTCTTCATGTTTGCCAGACAACAACCCCTTAGTCATAACATCAGCAAGTTGTTGATCACTATCCAACTTGGTAGTTTTAATAACACCTTTAGAAATATAATCCCTTAAGAAAAACAAATCTAAATCAAAGTGCTTAGTTCTATCGAAAAACACCGGATTAGATGCAATAGCCAGTGCTGAAGAGCTATCACAGAATAATTCAACAGGTAACTTAACTTTTTTTATTTAGTTCTTCACATATATGAATTAGCCATATTATTTCACAAGTAGTTGCACATAGAGACCTAAATTCAGCCTCAGCTGAAGACCTAGACACAGTAGCCTGTTTCTTGCTTTTCCAAGAAATTAAGTTTTTTCCCAAGAAAACACAAAATCCAGTTATGGATTTTCTAGTCTCTTGACATTTGGCCCAATCTGAATCAGAGTAAGCCCTGATTACCAGATTTCCAGACCTTTCAAACAATAACCCTTTACCAGGTGACTTCTTTAAATATCTTAAAAGTCTTAATGCTATTCTTAAGTGTGCCTCAGTTGGCCTATGCATGTATTGACTGAGAAAATGAACATTATATGAAATATCAGGCCTAGTGTGAGCCAAGCAAGTAAATGAGTTTTCCAATTAACTTTTGATAACCTGTTATGTTCTTTAACAACTTGTCATGTATTTTACAAATTTGCATTACCACATGATGTTGTTCAATAGGACAATTTACAGGTTTACAAGCAGTCATACCAAAATCACTCAAAAGTTCTAAACAATATTTTCTTTGTGAAAGACAAATACCATTATTTGTCTTGACAACTTCAATACCCAGAAAATACTTTAACTCACCTGGATCCTTAATCAAAAACTTTGACTTTAGACATTCTTTAATTCTAATAATTTCATGTTCATCATTTCCTGTCACAACTATATCATCTACATATACCAACATAAACACAATTTTATTGTTTTTAAAACTAAAAACAATGAGTAATCACACTTTGACTGATTAAAACCTAAATCAGTTAACACACCAACCAATTTTTCATTCCACATTCGTGGAGCTTGTTTTAACCCATAAAGAGACCTTTTCAATTTACAGACTCTTGTTTCATCTTTAGAGAAATACCCATCAGGTAAAGCCATATATACCTCCTCATGTAAATCACGATAGAGGAAGGCATTATTAACATCAAGTTGCCACAGTCCCAGTTAAACTCAACTGCTAGAGCTAAAATGGTTCTAACAGTTACAAGTTTAACCACTGGAGAAAAGGTTTCCTCAAAATCAACTCCTTATTTTTGACTAAAACCTTTAGCAACTAACCTAGCTTTATACCTCTCAACCTCTCCTGATGACTTATATTTTATCTTATATACCCATTTGCACCCAACTAGACTCCTACCTGCTGGTAATTCTACCAAATCCCAGGTATCATTCCTATTAAGAGCCTCTATTTCCTCATTCATAGTTGTAATCCAATTTGGATCCAGAACAACCTCATTAAAACTCTGAGGCTCATACCCCTTATTTAAAGAAGTAACAAAACACTTGTTTTCAAAAGATAAATTTGCATAATTAACAACTTTATCTATCCCATACTTGACCTTACCACCTAAGACATACTTATTCAGATTCTTAGGCAAGACAGACTCCCTAGCAGACCTCCTAAGTATGGTTTGAGAATGTGACTGATTCTGAATGTTTCCCTCAGAATTTAGGTTTTTATCCTCTACAGGTGTCACACCCCCAACCCTGTCATGTCTGTTATCACTATCTCTAGGTTGCTCAGATCCTGAGGATCCCTGTTGAGCCACACCAGGTCGCTCAGATCATGAGGAATCCTTTTGAGCTACACTAGGTTGCTTAGATCCTGAGGATCCTTGTTGAGCCAATCCTATAGGACTGTGATCAACAGACGACTGTTGAGTCCCATGTGTCTCTGTATCCTTGTTTTGACCATTATTATCATTGGGAAGGTCTTCACTATTTGGGTCTATGGTCTCATATTTGTCAAAAAAAAAATTTAAGTTTGTAATTTCAAAATTAGTGATTTCATTAAAATCCTTTGAAACTCCAACTTCTTTGAAAGGAAACACTGACTCAAAGAATTTAACATCCGTTGAATAATAAGTTTCCTTATTTTCTAGACTGAAAACCATATATCCCTTTTTTTCAGTAGAATGTCCCAAAAATACACATTTATCTGACCTACTAGTAAGTTTGTCAGGATTATTCAAAACAGTACAGAAACACAAACACCCAAATAGTTTTAAATGGTCTAAATAAGGTTCAAACCCATACACTACCTCATAAGGAGTCTTGCCATCTAGAACTGAAGAATGAGTCCTATTAATCAAATAAGCAGCTGCTAAGACACAATCAGACCAAAACCTAATGGGAGCATTGCTCTGAAACAATAGTGACCTAGCAACATTCAGTAGATGTCTGTGTTTTCTCTCTACTATACCATTTTGTTGAGGAGTATAAGTACAGGATGTCTGATGTATAATTCCTTTTTCTTTACAAAACATATCAAACTGATAGTTTATAAATTCAGTTCCATTATCTGTTCTAAAACATTTAATTTTCTTCTTAAACTATGTTTCAAGAATATTATAAAAGTCTTGTACATTTACAAACACCTCAGTTTTGGATTTCATCAGACAAACCCATACTGCCCTTGACAAATCATCTACAATAGTGAGAAAATACTTGAATCCTTCCCTACTACTTATCCTATAAGGACCCCATACATCTAAGTGAACCATTTCTCCCAATTAAGATGACTTATGGTCACTCAATGGGAAAGGTTCTCTATGCTGCTTAGCTTTGAGACATACTTCACATGGTTTTCCATGTTTATCAGTATTACCTAGGTTTAACATAGTCTTAAACCTATTAATGGCCTGATCAGAAGGATGTCCCAACCTGCTATGCCACAAGTCAGTATTAATGCTAGAGCTAAAACACACCTTATCTGTTACATATGAGAGACCACAGTAGTACAGACCATCCACCTGACTACCAGTCACCAGGATTTTCTTGGTTATTAAATCCTGTATGTAACATCTATGTTCATCAAAACCCACAAACAACTTATTGTCTTTTGCAAGTTTATGAACAGAAATAAGGTTAACTGAATACTCAGGTACTACAAAAACATCATGAAGTATGACATCTTTTGCTAGTTTAATGTTACCAATTTTAGTTACCAAAGCATCAGTCCCATTTGGGTGTTTTACTCTAATATTGAATTCAGTAACATTAATACAATCTATTAAATCAGTGTCATCCTTTACCATGTGTTGGTTAGCACCTGAATCAGTAATCCAACCCTTATTTCTACTATTCATACCACTTGCAAAACAAAATATAGGTTTAAAACAACCCTTATTTCTATACAAACCACCTGTCACATGACAACTTTGACCTCCTTCACTTGACTTTTCCCCTATCAGACTTAAAAGTTTATTAATCTGTTCACTAGTTAAAGACTTAAGAGTCATATCTGAATTATCAGAAGTTGAACTTTGATTTGCAGTCACCTTCTTGTTTAGGTTTCCTCTTGGTCTCATCCAAGAAGGATATCCAATAACCTCAAAACATTTTTCAACAGTGTGACCAATCTTTTGATAATGAGTACACTTTAGATTTTGATTAGAAACCTTATTAGCCCTTTTAAAATCTAGATTACTTTTAGCTAACAAAACGATAGACTGAGATTTTTTCCCTCCTGTAATAGAATTTCTGTGGGATTCCTCTCTGGATACCACAGAGAAAGCCTCTTTTACAGTAGGTAAAACTTCTCTTATAAGCAAACTAGTTCTGACTGCCTGATAAGTACTATCTAACCCATTAAAATTTGCATTAGTTTGATTAGATTACTAAAATTATTAAACTCCTTTGCTGCACTACAAGTGCAAGAAGGTAATTGCAAAATTTGATCGAGTTGTCTCCACATTATGTTCAACTTATGATAATACTCAGATACAGATGACCCATTTTGACTGAATGAATTAATTTTCTCATATAAGTCAAACACAACAGACCCATCTATTTTATCATATGTTTCTTTTAATTCAAACCACACTTCACTAGCAAGTTTAGAAAACACATGACCCATATAGAGGTCCTCACTTACAGAATTCAGAATCCATGTTAAAACAATTGAGTTACATCTGTCCCATTGATTAGCCAAAACCTCATCAGTTTCAGACCTAACACATGACTTATCTATAAACCCCCATTTGTTTTTGACTTTTAAAGCAAGTTGTAATGCATTAGACCGGACTGTATAGTTTTCTGTTCCTCTAAGTTTAACAGTAGTAATGCTAAGGTTAGCAGAATCACTAGGATGCAAGTATAAAGGATCACTTGCATCCAATTTACTAATCAATGCCCATTTCCCCCCGAAACAGAATCATCTCCTGTTTCCTTATCAGACATAATGATATCAATCAACAATCACAATCAAGAATACTCAAAACACACAGAACAACCCAATCCTAAACAGGAAAAACCGTGTCAGTGATCCAGATTCCTGGTTCGTCACTCAAAAGGTGCCAGGACAAGTCTTAACACGGTAGCCTGATAAATTCTAACACAACACACCCAAGCAAAAACAATGAAAGATAAGCAAATAGACAGACAACACAAACACTTAACACGTAGTTGAGCTAATACCGGTTCACCTAACCCGAACAGTGCTCCTAAAAAAAATAAAGAACAAGAAAATAAAGAGTTGAAACGATCTCACCAGAGCACAGCTCTCCAAGCCAAGTCCAAGATCTATAACCTTCACTTAGGGTTACAGATCTGGAACAGAAAAAATAAGCACTCCTCTTTTGCCTCTTGACACAATAACCTTCACTTAGGGTTATTGACCAAGATCCGAGCACAGCTTCCTAGACAACCAGATCACCACCAACCCTCAAATATCCAAGGATTATCCCCAAATATTCTTTCACCAGTAATCAAGAAGATCTTGACTCACAGCCTCCGTAATAACCAGATCTACAACGATCAAGCCTTAGGATGCACATCGGACGATCAGAAACCCTAACCCTAGTAATAAATATCCGAAGACAATCGTATCAGAGCTCTGATACCATGTTGTAAAACATGAATCAAGCACAGACAATGATTTTAAACCTTTATTACTGAAGAAAGAAATATTGAAACCCTAACAAAAGAACAAACAAGACTTTTGACCCTATTACAAATATACCTCTCTACAGTAACGCTCACACTCAACGATCAAACCTAACTAAGGAAACGAAAGAGATTCAAGATGAATCAATAACCTGAAACCCTAGATGAAGATCAAAAAATGAACGAAAGAGAAATAATACAGAAAGCCAAAAGTGAAACTCGTCTCGAGAATCTCCGCTATTTATAGCTGAGATTTGTGCTTCTTAACTAAGATCAACGGCCACAAATAACTTGATCTAACGGCCCTTATGAAGTGTGTTTTTACCCACGGATCGCCACATCACTTTTTGATAAGTGGGCTCCAGACTTAGACTTGGGCTTATATTCGTTGGGCTTTATAACAGGCTTATTATTATCATAAACTGGGCCCATGGCCAACAGTCCACACTCAATCAACAAGTCAGCTACACGGCTACACCACGACCTCAACTCGTACACGGCTACACTCGAGCATCTACACAGCTACACTCGAACATTATCCACGAATCAAACCAAGAACCTGCAATAAGACTTATGCAAAATATCAAAGACTTTGAAGATAATTGCCAAAACATACAAACCCATTTAAATAACAAATTGTAATTGTGTACACACTTTTAACAGTTTTGAATTAAATTGACACATTAGTTATTTTTATATTAAAAATGGCAACCTAGCCATATTTGGCCATCGTTCAAAAACAAAAAAAAATCAGACCTCAACCGTTTGACCAGTACTAAAAATGCCATTTTTCCACTCAAAATTTGTTGGGTGTGATTAAATATGATGATGGTTTAAGATGTGTAGTAACTTTGTATTGTTTTGAAGAATAAGGTGGATATGTTATAACCAAATCTTGCATTAGGAACCTGTTATACAGTTAAATTTTCTTGTACAATGCAACTGGCCTTTTTTAAGATGATAAGGAGCTGAACCAAACTAAATTTATAGAAGTTCTAATTAATATTAATTTTATACTAAAACACAAAGGGAATATGTGTTGATGTATGCAAGAACATGAATTCTTTCTTCTCCTAGAACTTGTTCTCAATGGACCTGTTTAACTTTGAATAAAACGATTTAGTAGGTTTCATGCCTTGAAAATACGGTTCTACTTTGGACATGTTTGACCCATTTGAAATAATTCCTTTCTAGCTATAACTCTTTTTAGTTTTACATATATGACTCATCTGACCCACTCATTAATAAAGGGCCAGGTTGATCCAAAACGTTTAGTGTCCAACATAATATACATTATAAATCATTGTGCTTCAATATGATTATGAGGTTTATATTATTTACAAAATGTTATGTTCTTAACAAAGTTTAGATGGTTTTATGTCTAAAATATGCGTGACTTTTCTATCCCTTTAGCCCATTTGTCTCGTTACCCTTTTAGCTAGCTTTTTTGTTAACCAAGTCAACCAACTAATAAGTAAATTGTTTCAAATTTCCACCTCTAAATTCATATCCGATTAGCCGAACAACAAAAAACAATAAATATGGACATAAGCAATTCAATTATAGATGTAATAATAATAACACATACATGATCATCAATTTCCTATAGCTTTGATCCAGATGACAACGAAGGTGCTTTCTGTATGGTGTTTGATTTAGTTTTTGGTAACCAAAGTTTGATTTAAGGAAGTCACCTAAGATGGTGTTTAGGCACCATGCATCATGCCAGGCATAACATAACATCTTCAAAAGTCAACGTAGTCTCATCATTTATTCATTTTGACCCATTACTGATCGCATTACCTTAAATATAAAATCTACATGGCTTTTATTTTTGTGTTGTGAAAAAAAAATTGTTACCTCTAAGGCTCTAAATGCAATTAGCTTTTATTGTCTTTTTTTTTGTTTTTTCAGGTACCTAAGAATCGTTATTGGGGGTTACACCCTCCACCTGCCCCTATAGAGAGTGTTATCGACAATGGATTAATGTTTTTTTAAAAAAATAAGGTTTGGACACTGCTGTGGATGATGAGTTTCTTCTAAATCCTCCAAATAGAGATGACTTATTGAACTTTGCAATAAAAAACTTAATCAGGTTTATATGTTTTTTTTTTCTGATGTTAGTTCTTATTAATAGTTTATTATTACCCAATGTTTTTTATAAAAAAAATGTAGGTATTTAAAAAATTCACATGAGAAAGATGTGTCAACTTTTGTGAGGAAGGGAGTTGACACCCTATTAACCTATTTGTGTAGACAGTAGAGCTCTGAGTTTTGTTGATGAAATGGAGTCTCGCGTCTTTTGAAAACTGGTGTATGGTGGTATGGTTGATTTTACTTTATTATTTCCTTGTCGTTTTTTTATAATTTTCGAATTTCAAATAACTTTAAAATTCTAACTTTTGCACTTGGTTGTCAATTTTGATCATGTAGTTATGATTGGGTCAATTTGGGTTGTGGTTTATATATCAAACTGGCCAAAATGGGTCGGATAGGTCAAGTGTGTTGAAATAAACGAAAACGTGTTTGCAGATAAGCCCAACCCGACCTATCGCGTTTCCACATACCCAACCCCCTTTATAGTACCTCTAGATTTGTCTTAAGGGCAACACCCTAATAGTCACTGATTTATTGCTTGTGCAACTCTTTTATGTAAACGAAAGACATTTTTTAAATTGCCGTTATTTAGCATATAACAAATTTCATGCTTGATTTGGTTTGATAAGATGCTACAATTAGATTAGGCATCAGTGCATCACTGGAATATAACCTACCTCTACAAAATCGATTCGTTTTTAGATTATATAAGTCGCAAGACAAATAAATATTTTCATATCATGTAGGAGTTGGAAATGATATGTAAACCAAAGGAAGTATATAAAAACCTAAAAACACTGTGTAAAAATGACCCTATGAAATAGGACGTTTAGGTACTTTTGTAGGATACTCGATTGTTCTTTATTAATTGATATATTAGTTGTAAAAATCTAAAGATGTGTGTAAAAAACAACCTTATGGAATAGGACGTTTAGAATTAATTCATTCTACCTCCGTCCCATTTTAGATGTCCATGTGCCCACAAACACAAAGAAAAATCTTTCTTTTTATATTCTCTGAGTTGTAAAATAACAATAATATACTCAAGTTATTATTTCAAATCTTTGATTATCTTTTGTCTTTTATGGGCAAAACTGAAAATTGCTTAGAGATGAACTTTTTAATTTGAGATAACAAAAAGTAGAAAATGGATATTTAAAATGTGACGGAGAGAGTATATTAGTTGTCTAAGAAAATTGTATTGAAAAATAAATTATGTAAAACCCGTCACGAAACGTGCGTCAAAAAAGCATAAATACATGCGGCAACGTGCATACATTCCCACTAGTATATAGTTAAAGATATAGATTTGCTTTTTTTTTTCCTTTCATGTGTGACTATGATCATCAGAATCAAACAATGCACACCCATCATTTAAAAATGTAATATGAAGAAATCGATATCCTTTCCTGTTACATGTAATAGTTAAAGACCGAATCATTACAAGTAATACATAAAACCATGAAATGATATTTAACTTTACTTTCCTTCTCTTTGTCTCCCATCATAAATTACACGTACCAACTACCAACTGAGGCATTCATGATTGTATATAAAGTTATTACCAAATCTTGATGTGAAACTAGTAGTACATAATTTAACATACAATAACTCGCGTATAACCCGTGTAACAGCCTTTTACATGGAAGACGGCTGCAAGAGTGTGGAAGCGGATGTTAGTGGTTCGTGAACAACCGAGTTTGTTGAAACTGAGATCGGGTTTCCTTCAAGTTGGAGCATGATACTTCCTAGGACTTCTGTCAGTATCTTCTTGAATTCGTCTTCTTTAACGAGCTTTCCATCATCCACATCAAACATCTTGCATGATTCGCTAACAACCTCATCCATCTACGTACGTATTCATTCACATTTATACGTGTTAGCAATTTTTAGAATACCTTACTCTAAAGTCCTAAATGGGCAAATACGTTTGGCACAAAGTTTTTTAACTTTGATTTGTTTACGTGGTAAATCAGTTTCTGTTACGTTTTTTCAGAGTTATGGTTACATGGCGTAACTTACTTAGGGGGCAGAACGGCCCAGACCCCCCTATTTTTAGGCTTAGAAGTGTAAGTTTAGCCTATTGCAGCATTACCTTTGAATAATATTACGCTATTTGGTTAGCCCCTTCTAACCCAAAAGCCCCAATTAAACATATATTTCTGGATCATAAGAAACATGATGAAAGTTTTTCTCTAAATTCAGCGCGTATGAGGAAACAATTGAGGAAAATGAACCATGTCCGAGGATAGAATACCTGATAAACGGCACCAATTGGTGGCAATCCAGCAGAAGAAGCAATTTGATCAAGCGCGACTCGTACACAATTCTTGGAGATTCGCCCATGTGGATCTTTTGGCATAGACTTCACTGTTGTATCCAGAGCCTATATTGCAGATTTATGTGGAAACAAGAAAATAATCATAAGTCACTTTAAAAACATCCAAAATTGATGTTTAACTCTTTAAATATAGCCTATAACTTACAAATATAAGTTGAGGTAATGATTGCAACATGCTTGTTCTATACAAAGGTTGCAAGACAGGGTGTTGAGTAAGCGGTTGGTTGTGGTGAGTTGACTACTTGACCCACCAACAACATCTTGTCCGTTTTTTTCTTAAGTTACCAGCATCTTAAATGCGACTAAAAAAGAAATTGTTTACAATTTTAAAAATATAATTTTCGAATTAAACGATTAAGAGGTTTTAGGATGCCTTAAGCGTCATTTTCTTTTATAAAATTACTAAAACCTTGAATATGATTGAGAAATAAAGTATTTGCATTACAAAGCATAAATTACAATGATATTTTGGAAGAAATAAAGCGACAATTATGATTACAAAATAACAGGCAAAACTTTTGAATAAACGAGATGTAGGAGGTTTTATGAACTAAAAATCGACTATATGCAACGTTAAACGTGTTTGACCAAAAGTTTTTATTTAACCTGTTCGACATAAAACACTTGCAAATTAACCCATTCATATGTAAATGGTATAGAACTGCAACGCCTTACTACAAACCTTAGTCCTTTTCTAGTGATTGCAGATATAAACTCCTTAAAAGCGTCTAATATGGTAAGGTCAATAAGTTAAATGAAAAACAGAATGCTTCTAACCTTTTCTAGCTCAAACTTGTTAGATAGCAGCCTCCTGATGCCAGTTCCATCAAAGGTATTCTCACTGTGAGCAACAATAACAGGCTGGTCCTTGAGCCGCTCAGCCACAGTCTCGGCTACCTTTTTAAACTCAACTAAGAATGTCTCTTGAGAAACCGGCTGGTCTTGATCAATACCACATGATTCTAGCGCTGGTGCTATAATGTTGCTCGTAACCTGCACCAAGAAAAATATCTCAACAACTAGAACTATGTGAAAGGGTGGAGGTGAACGATGGTCTACGCGGTGGGTGTGGTCATGGGTCAAAGACTCAAAACAGGTTGACCCGCAAACACTTTTTTGTCCATTTAGAAAGTTTAAATTAATTAAATAGATTAATTACTATTGCAAAGATATAGAGTTCCAACAAGTGTTACTTGTTCCCCTTTTAGTCATTTCTTTTCTACATTGAGCCATTTCAAACAAAATTAGGGGTGGCAGTCTCTAGCACGACACTAAAATAATCAAGTTTTGGGCTTTCATATCTAATCCGTTTTAATCAACAGGTTGTGTTCAGGTTGACCCATTTAGTTAAATGGGCACAAGTTAACCCATTTCATTAAATAGGCCAACCCTTTTACAACTCATTTATTACAACCCACCAACCAGTTTAACATATTTACAAATTTATTGGAACCTATTTTCAACCCATCAAACCCGTGTCAACTCGGTTAAATAAATGGGTGAGACAACCCGTATTCGGGTAAACTATTTTAGGCGTGTTGATGTCTTTGACACGAATAATATATGTGGGCCATGTTTGGGCTCAATGTGTTAACCCGCCAACATGACACAATTCTAGCCAAAACACAACCGCAATCAACTCATATTGCTACCTTTGGTAAAAATTATTAAAATAATGAACAATAATAGTTAGTAAGATTTTTGACAGAAGATTTACCCAGGAATCTAAAACTGGAGGCATCCCTTTATCTACTGTAAGTTTCTCGAAAGCCTTGTTAATGTACTCAATGAGGGATCCATTCGGGATATCAAGTTCCGAGAATATAGAAATCATCTCGGGCTCAAAACCCAGGCTGTCAATGAATTCTAGTAAGTCTTCTCCATCTATGCGTAGAATAACAATAGGATCTCGCTTTAATCCAGCAGCCATCCCAATAAGAAAATCTGAAAGAACCTTTTTAAATTCTGTCTTGCTTACTTTGCGCTCTTTACCATGAGTGAATGCACTAAGAACCTGCATAACAAGTTTTGATTTTTTTTTTTTTATTTTAAGATGCAGAAAAACATACACAAAGCAATTAACTTTTCGCTTTGTACTTACTATGTTAACAGTTCCATTGCATATATACACAAGTATTTTTGACCCATCAATGAAAATATCTTTCATGGCCTAAAATTAGGTTCAAGAAAGATAAAGCATAAGATATGCTCATATACAGCAAAAGGACAGATTTGCAAAGGTTTAAACTGCCTACCATGAACTTTAAACACGCTACATACAAAAAAGATACAATAATTTTTGGATAAAAAGTGTTTTCGGTCTACCCAACGTGTAGTGTAAAATTGACCATTTTGACCCGACGCCTGTTGAAGCTAATGAACATATAACGATCCTGAGGACAGCCACTTACAGTCGATTGATTTCTAAGTTGAAACGGCTATAAGTCCGGCATGTTCATATGTTTGGCATTAACAGTGGAACACAAAGCAACCAAATATCAGGTCCTAAGAACAGAGATTAGCATACTAAATAAGAAAAACATAACTGTTTTACATTGTAGAATCTTGTAAACACTAAAACTAAACTGGTCTGTTTTTTTCTTCATTGCATTTTAATATCACATCTAGTAGGTCCAAAACATTCCTCATCTGTCTTAAAGCACTTAACTTTTAGGCATGCTTTATTGATCCCATCATCCTATTATCCTGATGTGCTTGACCATTAGTAATTTGTAACAAATTTGGGCCCTACTTGTGTCATCAACTTCTACAGCACTACACACCATGGTAGAGGTCCACACCAGACAAATCATAGAATATATGTTTTGCTTGATGAAGACACAAAGTGACATCTATCATACAAAGTACAAAATTACTGTTTTGATTCCTTGCTTCAATTGAAAAAAGAAAGAAACAAAACAATAACCAGAGGAAGGATTGTTTTAATTTATTATTATTATTATTATTATTATTATTATTATTATTATTATTATTATTATTATTATTATTTTGAATTTTATTAATCAAGTAACTAACAAGAAGCTTAAGCCAATAACATACATCATTCAATAAAACAAAAAGTAGACCAAAATGACCATTCTAACCAGCTCATTTTCATCCTATTCTTTATACATAGATAAGAATTTGCCGTGTTTTAAACCCATATATTTTAATCGTTGGGTCATTAATTTTTTAATTTAAATTAGAGAGATTAATTGGTTTAAAGCATTAGGAGGAACCGACCACCTCAACCTCTGTGCTTTAGTGTACACATAGTCAACAAATGATGTCATGTCAGAACAAAGATAATCTAAGTTAAAGCCCACTCACAAATATATTCTAAAGTTATCAGTAAATAAATATTAAAAAATACACTCTTGTAGATGGTACCAGAAGTACAAAAATCTAGATAATATTTCCATTATAGTCAAAGACATGATCTCAACCTAGATAATGCACACTCTATTTCATGAATCTTGAACAAACAGAGGTTTTATTTATTTATTTATTATTTTTATTATTCTTTTGTTTATTGTTGTGGCATACTTGCAAAAATGACCATAAAAAATATCCTGATAATAAATCAGGAGCAATGCTACCAACACTAGCCTTGCATTTATGCTTTATGCTAAACATCTATGACAGTTGATACATAACCATATACAAATATGCATGTGTATCACTGTTATTTTTTGTGTATACATTTCACTGTGTTTGATATTGAATATGCAGCTTATTTCTTGTAAAACATACTTATATAGTTATATACATTTAATAAACAGACTCAATTTTGTTTTGAGCGTCAAACAAATCAAACTTGAGCACTCTCGGGCACTCTTTTAACAAATTCAAGTACTCCGAGAGTACGCGAGTTGTCAAACACAAATTTGGGAAAACCCAGTAACCCACCCTCCATAGGCACGACAATGAAATTACCGATAAAACCCGTCTGACTTAAGAATTGAACCTAGGATCCCGCGGATCTTCTATCATTGTCTACCAATGAATCTACCACTACACTATAATGGTATTGACAGTAACAGACTCAATTAAGGGCAAGTTCATTGCACATGGTAATTTGTACATCATACATATATATGTATATTTGATCAAAACAAGTTATTGTTCCTTCTGAATTTATTAATTAGTAGTCCCCACAATTTCAGCAATTTAATCATTCATATTTTGGATGCCTACAGCTCAAAACTTGACGTGACCACTCCATCATCCTCTTTCACTTATTTTTATTACACAAAACAAAAATTCAATTATGCAGAATACTTCAATTCTCATTCTTTTTTTGTTTCCAATAACATATAACTGACCGACTTGAAAGATTGAATATGTTCTTCCTGTTACAGTAACCAAAACACTATTTCATTAACATTTGATAACTATATGAATTTTAAACCAATAATTAAATAATTAAATTGCACCAACATATTCCTTCAACACACAATATAATGCAAATCAACATCTTAGACTTATTGTATAACTCCAAAATCAACAAAACACATATTTCACACACCTATTCATTGAATAAACTAGTAATTTAACAGATAAAATCCAACATTTTTGTCCTAATTTAACTCTATAAACTCAAAACTTCACACACTATTCATAAAAACTACTAATCTAACACGTAAACCCAGTGCTCAGGTTTAATTTGTTGATGGTTCAAAAAAACCGCTACAGTAACTTTTTATATATGAAAAACTGTTATTCATCCTTACCTCCAACACCATATAGAAACATGAAATATAATAAACCAAGTGTTTTGTGACCAAGATAAAAATAAAAATTACAGACAGATCAATGGCGGATCTAGAAGAAAAGTTGAGACGCAGCAAGCTAAAACATTTTTGTTTTACTACTAGTCGATACATAAAACGAAGAAAACTAATAATTGCACTAAAAACATACTTCGCCAAGAAAGTTGAGAAATAGCACTGACCGAACGTTTTTTAAAATAAGACGTGTAAATAACAAAAAGTATAATTTTTAGTTAAATTAGACGGTAAAAAACTAAAAGAAAACTAGCAAAGACAAAACAAAAGGAAGAAAGGAAACCTCAGCATAAATGTGATCAGAATCAGCAGAAGTTCCTTGAGCAGGCAGACCTAAGGCGGCGCCAATATCTGCAACAGCAGGTTGAAGCTCTTTAACAGAGAGGTGACCGTCACAGTCACGATCCAGATCACGAAACTTGTGATCAACGAAATTACTGAACACCTTCTCGTTCTCAACTAACTCCATTATATCAGAACCGTCCATCACCTCAACGTCTCCACTTTTTGTCACAGGTTTTGGTCCGTCTTCCATTTTTTTTATTAAAGTGGAAAGTGTTGTGCGTGAAGCTTGTGATTTAGAGAGAGAGAGAGAGTTTAGTAGTGGTTGGAACTTCTTCTCATGGTCATCTATGAGTTTGGTGGATATAAATGCAACCCATATTGTTCAATCGGGCTCGATTTTTGAGGTGGGATGTTTGTTGTTTATTTATTCATTTTTTTAACGCCAAATTTGGGTATTGTGTCACAAGCGAAATGATACCAATTCACGAGGAAACCCAACCAATATGAAAAATCGTATTTGTAGAAATTAAGCCAGGCTCAAATGGTTCCTTAGCCTTATCTCATTCCTAAGATGTCCATACCCTATAATATCATGGGTGTGATGTTTGTTATTAAACTTTTTTATTATTATGTATAAAAATAGTATGATTTTTGTATCTATATATACAATTTTGTGTTTTGGTGTGTAGGCGTACCTTTAAAATCTACTATATTAAAAATCACATATTATCTACTTTATATGGTTTGAAGAGAAATGCATGTTGCGACTAGACAAAAAACAACCGGCTTATACAATGTTTATTAGATGATTGCTAAAATCCGATATCAAGAATCACATATCATTCAGCTTTGATGTGGAGAAATGCATGTTGCCACTAGGCTAGAAAGTTATCTGCTTACATTAAGTTTATTATATGATTGTACGTAAAAGTATAAGAGGGTAGAGTTAGTTTATTTGAAAAATATTCAATACATAATTTAGAAAACTTGGTGTGAAATTAAGAATAGAAGCTTTATTATATATGTTTTATTTGTATATGTAGTCAGATATTCTTACAAGTACTTTTTTTTTAACGGCCAACGAATCAATTTCCGAGCACTCTCGGGCACCCTTTTGGCGAATTAGGTACTCGAGAGTACCCGGGCCACCAATTGCCACCAATTCCCGGGAAAACCCGACCACTCATCCGCCCGAAGGCACGACAGTGAAATAATCGGTAAAACCGGTCGGGATCAGGACTCGAACCCAAGCCAATGGCCGGGTCATCCCTCATTTCGCCTCCACCAATGTCCTCCAAATGTAGCTAACCCAAGTCTCTCATAGAAAACTTTAGGCCCTCAACCAACTAAGCTACAAGTGTTGGACAGATATTCTTACAAGTAGTAAATACTCAATGTGATATGAAACATTCAACCAATAAGGCTCTAGCTACTTGTAATCATCGAGGTGATGGGATTAAAAAATATACGTGGCTAAAAAAACCCTACAACTCTTTGGTTGCTTCTATTATCTATATACTCGAAACTTCATACTCTAACGTGGTGGTGCTTGCTCTTTCGTGACTAATGTGACGGTGTTCTCGCATCCTAAAACTTTATTTTCTTTAAGAATAATTATCTTTATCGTTAGTGTTAAATTCTACGGTATATGGTCACATGTCATGTCACATCTTACTCATGTTATCATGGATTTGACTCTTTTTTTATGTCTTAACTTGTTTTTCAGTTTATGTTGAGAAAAAACTCGTCGTGTTAATAGATCACGAAGTTAAAAATGATAATGAAATATACCAACAAAGGGGTTAAAAATTCTAACTAAAAGTCTAAAACAAACCTTTGTGTGCAAGAGACATACATTTAAACGCCAACAACATCTAAATCACGGAGCAAGACAAATAGTAAAAACAAAAAGTCAAAACTAATTTTATTCACACTATGTAGAAAAAATGGCTATGATATTGTTTTATAAATTATTACTAACGAAATATAAAATATTATTATATAACCATTTTTTCAACATGTATCTAAAGCTTTCCTTCTTGGCATAAAAGTGATTATATACAAAATTTGTTAGGCTAATGGGTGTGGGACGTGAATTAGGGCGGGCAGCAGCATATTATTTTGTTATTATTATTATTATTATTATTATTATTATTATTTTGAACGCTTGGCTTCAACGGCTATTAAAAAAAAACTTTTTTTTTTCAAATTATAAATACCAACTATTTAACGCTACATTTTTCTATAAAAAAAATCTCTTTACCTCAACCTAATTCCCACTAAAAAAATTTAAAACAATTCAATTCTCTAAAAAAAACCCAACCATGTCATATTTACCTTTGTATGATTCGTCATATTCGTCGAGCAAGGAAAACCAACTTTTTTATAAACACCGTTTGGGAAGTGGCACAGATCATTGCGGAGGAAGAAATCAACTTGCAACCACGTAATAGGCAAGCGGCCATAAGCAGAGACCAGAAAGGTTAGTTTATATATTTTTTTAATTTATATCGTCACTATATTTTTTAAGAATTTATATCGTCACAATATTAATTTTATTTACAACATATGTGTAGATGACTACGAGAGATTAGTAGTCAATTACTTTGCCGATCAACCGTTGTACATGACTGAGATGTTTAGGCGTCTGTTCCGAATGAGTCGTCAACTGTTCCTACGTATAGCCGATGACTTTTCGACCCGTGACCCGTTTTTTTACTTTACGATACCATGCTAGAAGCAAAAGGGGAATCACCACCTTACAAAAATGCACTGCAACATTGCATCAACTAGCTTACAGGATAACAACTAATTCGTGGGATGAGTATTTAAGGTTGTCCAAAAGAACTGCACAAGAATGTTTGTATAAGTTTTGCAAACGTGTTGTGAAGATCTACAGTAAAACATATTTGCGATAACCAACGTCCAATGACGTCCAAAAGTTGTATGAATTTCACTTACAAAAGCATGGTTTTCCAGGAATGCTTGAAAACATTGATTGCATGCATTGGCCGTGGTGGAATTGCCCAAATGCATGGCGTGGGCAGTTTATGTGAGGTGATCAAGGACTTCCATAAAAAATCCTAGAGGCTGTTGCGTCCCAAAATTTATGGATTTGGCATGCTTTCTTTGGTGTTCCCGGTTCTAATAATGACATTAACGTCATGCATCAATCAATGGTTAAAGATGATATTGAAAAAGAACCGGTGCAGATACTAGCTTTACAGTTTCGGGGGTGCAATATAGGCACGGGTATTATCTTGCTGATGGAATATACCCAACCTACTCCACAATCGTTAAAATTGATTCGCACCCTATCGACGATATTTTTTTTGCCAACTATCAAGAATCGGCGAGAAAGGACATTAAACGAGTATTTGGGATTCTACAATCAAGATGACACATCATCGCAAACCCGACACGTGCTTTTGAGCCCAAAAAACTGTGTTATTGTATCTATGCTTGTATCTTGCTGCATAATATGATCCTCGTAGACGAAGGGAAAGTTATTTGTGAGTTCGACGAAAACGTGGTGGAGGAAACACTATTCCGATTAGCCTGGAACAACAAGAGTTAAAAAATTCTCATTACGTAACGAGTACATACATTATCATCTTCAAGTGGATTTGATTGACTATATTTGGAACAGATACGACAAATAAATTTTGTATTTTAACTTTATTTTTTAACATTATTTTTAGGTAGTCATGTAACTTTTTTAACTTTATTTTTATTGTAACTTTTTTTAATTAATTTTAGTATTTAATTTAATTTATATTAATTATTTATTAATTTAAAATAGAATTAAAAATAATATCAATAATAAAAAAAAAAGGATGGGTTGTTCTCGTACCCTTGGATTGTCCTCAAAAGGAGAACAACCTCCTACGCTTGGTAGCATCATATGTGGTATGGAGTAGGGATGAGCATACGGTCCCGAAAGCCGATCCCGAACCGAAAAAATACTTGAAACATGTACAAAATAATTTTTGTCAACACATGATATGTTGGTGAGCATACCTGGTTTCGTATATATGTACTATAAGTGAAAATTATACAATTCATGTGCTAAGATACTTATGCAATTATATAAACACGTAAGCATACAAATGGCAAAATCAAGCTTGAAATGTAAGACGTTGTACTCCCCAAAGAGTTTGCACAAAATGATGACCAACGATCTTCTCAACTAGGATAAAGTCAACTTAGGAGGGTTATCAATCCAAATAGCGCAATCAACTGTTAAAGTCGGCTAGCTAAGTTAATGATTTTGCTAAGGAACAAATGTAGTCTATATTTAATGTCTAAGCATAATGCACAAATTGTAATTAAAGGTACATTGTATTGAATTATATTTGTAAAAATACCGATCCCGTACCGAACCGATACCGAACCGAGGGTGTTCGGTATCGGTACCCACTTTTAGAGGTTTTCGGTTTCGGTATTATCGGTATCGGTACGGGATCGGTATGGTATCGGTATTTTAAGGTAAAATACCGATACTACACCGGTACCGTACCGATACCGAACCGATACCGATACCGTACCAGTATAATCAGTATCGGTATCGGTATTGGTTTTTTGAACTTTTCGGTATCGGTATTGTCGGGATCGATATCAGTTCAGTACCGATACCGTCCCGAGCTCATCCCTAGTATGGAGGACAACCCATTTAGGTTGTCCCCATACCCAATAGCCTTACGAGACTACTATAATCAGTCATCCAATCTATAGAAACCTATTATATAATGATTCTAAATCGAATAAAAAAATTATGATAAATACACACCCAATCAAATTGTAAAATACTAAAATTCAAATTACCATTATCACATGATTAACGGCAAATGATGTTGTAGCCTAGTAGTTGCAACGTAGGTGGAAAGGTTTACCTACATTTGTGGGGTTCCTGTTTGGGGACCAAGTTCGATTCTGTCTTCTACCAAAAAAATAACCATTGGGTTTAAAAGGAGAAACCCGTGTGGGGAATGATTCGATTCTGAGCAGAGGTGGCTAGAAGGTTTACCGCTGAAGCACAACCTTTCAAAAAAAAAAAAAAAAAATATCACATGATTAACTTGATGTATAAAATGACATGTAACCGATAAATGTAATACTTGCTAATCGCAAACAAGCCTTTGTAGAGCATCAATAGTTTTTCTTTCTTCTTTAAATTTCTTTAGATGCATGCTCATGTAACATACCAATTTCAAACAAAATCTATCATTTCTTGAACTTTTGTTTCGAACCGTCCTAAAAATAAAATAGACTTAACATCATCATCATGGTCGGTTGTAAAAAGAATAAGCTAACTTAATGCTTCATATTTAAATTTTAAAGGACGCTTGATTTTTTTTTTTTTTTTTTGGAAAAGGTTACGCTTTATTGGCATTCGATTTTTTATTATAATCTCTCTATCTTTACAATCTTATCTTGTTTGTTTGTTTTTTTATTTTTTTTATTTTTTTAAGCAGTCGGATGTGAATAGAGATCATTTAAGTTTATTTCTAAGGTTTTGACATGAAAGTAAATAATCAATATATATATTTGGAACAACGAGTGTCAAAATATCATCCACTGGCGTTGGAACTTGGAACTAGGCAGCTGCAAGCACCGCGAACCCACCGGGTTTCTCTATGGAGGGAATATAACACCGGTTTACGAGAAATCTCTATATCCTCACAGAAAACCATACCGCCGACTGCTACTTGACAGACGTTGCGTCTCCACAAGAACCGATACTCTCTAGCGTAATTGGCTGGGATTCAAACTTGCAACTTCCAAATGAGACATAGTTCTTATCTTTATTGCCTTTTGACACTGCATCAAATGGTGAGGATAAATAACTAATATACTTGAGAGTGTTTTCTTTCCGCTTAAACTCACTCCAACTCTAATATGTTTAATTATGTCGATCCAAAATTCATATACAAAATTTGTGTCATCATATTCCTATGTGTTATAATCTTAAGTAAAAAATATCTCTTATGAATAAGGATCACAATTTGTAATCTACCTTGCAACTCATAAAAAGTTGAGTAGCCCCTGACCATCACCACCTCAACCACAACCATCGACAACATCACCATCACAGCCATCAATAGTACGTCTTCATCACCACCATCACCACCACCAATAACAACAATGCCATCACAACCACGTATCAATATTATCTTACTAGTAACTTACAAAACCATAAAATTTAAAATATCTGACGGCTCAATTATAAAGAAAAAAACTTATTTGTAATGGGGCAATGGATTGAAAAGAATTGGACGACTATTAATTAACAGAAATACATAATAATAAAGATAATATATTTTGTAGAATATGTACCATCATTATTTGCATTTGCATTTATCTTTGAAGTAACATTGCAATCGAAAATACGAGATGCCTCCGGAGAGAGAAAGAAAATAGAGGCCACAAGTCGGTAGACATTAGGGACACGTGTCAAAAGGATAGAAATGTAAGGGAGTAAAAAGGGACCGACATGATAACTGTGTACGATTTTTCAAAACTATGGTCGGCCGATACGATAGCGACACGTAAGATGTAGCCGAATATGGTCGATGTCATGATAATCACGTGTAGCCATTAAATCGAATGTACAAGTCGTGCTCGGTTAGTTACTTCTTCAAATTACACAAACCACGTAGTATATAAAAAAAAAAAAAAAAAAAAAAAACCACCTTACCCACCAAATAACTTGTGGCGTTGTGGCGTAATAGTATCAAGGTATTGCATAAAACTTTATCTTTTCATGGGTGGGATTAGCCATTAAAAAAACCTAATACCTGAAATATTTTGGCTAAAACAAGCATTTTGGTATGAGATTGGGTATGAGGTTGATAGATAGTTTATTTTTGTGAGAATGGAATTGATGAATATTTTTCAATAAAGAAAAAACCTAGTACCCTACAAAATTACTTGAAACCATATACCCTGTTACTCGAAAAAAAATATATAATTTTAGTTTTATTTACATTTTAGTTTTAACTTTTAAGCGTCTATTAGTGGGATTGCTCGTGCTACGCAACGGGAATTCGGTCGGCATCAGTCCGGTTTGTTATGGTATGGCAGGCGCTTAAACAACCAAATGAGAAAACCGAAAAAAAAAGGTCATTATATGCCAAAAGGATATCGGCATGTCTTTTACATCGATCAAAAACCAGCGTCGGTATCTATTATAATGATACTTGTACGAATGTTGTTCGATTCGTCACGATACCAACATTCGTTAGCTTTCGAAACAAAAAAAAATAATTTGTATACAAATTTCTGCATAAATTTGTATGAAATGTGGCAGTGGCGGTGGTGGGTGACGGCGGCAGCGGTGACGATGGTGGTTATTTTTGGTGTTGTTAATGAAATGTGAAAGAAGGAACATGATTTAAAAAACAAGGTGGGTGGATGGAATGCTTTTGAGATAATGGAATGCCTAGTGTAATGGATGATTCCATTCAACTGACCAACCAAACACCATATTTTTCATTCTCTCGGAATGGTCCATTCCATTCCACCTCCCATGTCAGCATATCAAACACTACTTTCAACTTATGTAATATCCCAACCGGTGATGGAAACATTGAAGTGTCACGTACAATGACTATTGTTCAGAAGCTCATGGTACTAAAATATACATATTTAGTATTCCAATTTGATCAAAACGTCTTACACAGAAATGAAAATAAAACATTGTTTCAAAACAAAGAATGTGATGTTTATTTTAGTATCAAACTAGATCCAAGCTTTAGATGTATCCTATTAAGATCATACAACACCTGAAACATGTACAAAATAATTTTTGTCAACACATGATATGTTGGTGAGCATACCTGGTTTTGTATATATGTACTATAAGTGAAAATTGTACGATTCATGTGCTAAGATACTTATGCAATTATATAAACACGTAAGCATACAAATGGCAAAATCAAGCTTGAAATGTAAGACATTGTACACCCCAAAGAGTTTGCACAAAATGATGACCAACGATCTTCTCAACTAGGATAAAGTCAACTTAGGGGGGTTATCAATCCAAATAGCGCAATCAACTGTTAAAGTCGGCTAGCTAAGTTAATGATTTTGCTAAGGAACAAATGTAGTCTATATTTAATGTCTAAGCATAATGCAGAAATTGTAATTAAAGGCACATTGTATTGAATTATATTTGTAAAAATGTGAACTTGTAAGTGTATGTGTAATTTTGTATAAATGTACATAAATCACCCCAAAAGTGTATAAAAGTTAAAAAGAGATAAGTGTACTCACCGTTGCTAAAGCATTAAATTTGTAACACCCCGAAACTTTTGTCTCGCCTAAATACATCATTAGGCGTGATTAACAAAATTAATAAAACGAGACTCGAACATAGAAGGAACACAGATTATGTTCTAATATATAAATAATCTAGTCAATGTTGTTAATCTTATAAACGAGCTAATAATATAAGAAAACTAGCGTGAATAGCTAGTTTTCATAAGAAATGACATTCGGGGATTTTTGGAGGGGCCATAGTTGCCAAAATGGCAAACTTGTGTGTGCATAATGTTGAAAAGGAAAGAACACACACACTTATGTGTGTGTGTCGATTATCATCACCTTTACCTCCAAACCCTAAACATTAAACCCTTGCTTAAATCCAAGCCAAATCAAGGGGGGTTTTTTGGTGCATTAGCAAGAAACGAGTCGTCTAAGGCTTACTAAACTTCAAGGTACCTTTTATTTGGTAGAAATTGATGATGTATTCATTCTTGATCATGGTGGAAATTTAGGGTTTTTACAAAAAACGTGAAAATTTGGATTGTTAGTGGTTACTCTAGCTTTAGGGAACCTCAATCAAGTCTAGTTCGGTTATGAATTTCATTTTATTTATGTATTTGATTATACTCATATGATTATGTTAATATGTGAAATTTGGGATTCAACCTTTAGGTTGAAGCCACATACATTTAGTAATCATGGTGGTTCTTTGGAGTTGTTATAATGTGAAACATGGTAAATTTATGCTTTGGATGATGAAAGTGCCCAACCATCATGAATAGGGTGGAAGGAGGTAGCATCCATAAGACCTATGGAGTTTTAAAACTAAGTTGTAAATGATGCCTACAAGGTGTTTGATGAAACGCCACAATGACCTTGTTTGTAAACTAAGGTGATAACTTAATTGGGTAAAACATGGAAATACTTGCACACGAAATATGAAGTACATTCTTAGAAGATATATCACACCATATGATATTTAGTAGCCTAATGATGACTAGGAAGTCGTGTGTGCAATATGTTTGATGACCTTGATATGATAAATGAAGGGATAGTCCCAAACTAGAGACTTTGCCCTATTCTGGCGCACATGATCATGCTAAGGGTAGTTGATTTTTAGAAGTCAAACTGACTCGAGATTTGAATATGATATTATGGTGTGAAATGGGTTAACGCTACCGGGTAAGTCCATAGTGTAAAGTAGGAGCATGGGCGAGAATGTGTGGGGGAAAAACCACCCACATGAAATGTGGGTGCCAAATCGGTGAGTCGTTATGCATAAATGTGTCAAATACGCGCTAATGCGCTTAGATGTGACTAAAAGGGGAAATTATGAAATTGGTAATTCACTAAGTCTGTAAGGGCTTAGGAGTTTTTAAACAAGTCATTGAGTAAAAAAAAGGATTTAAATCAAGTAATGTCGCCATTAGTGGCTAAATTAAAAGATTTGGCTATAAGGGGGCATTTTGGAATTTAAGGATTTACTAAGGTTAAATCTAAGAAACGGAATCATAATGAAGCAAATCAGACAACCGCTTAATGACTTGACAACATAAGCTATACGCATTTTGTGTGGTCAAATGGTACCTTGTTAAATTCAAGGCCTTAACGGGTCGATTCGGTAAAAATCGCCTTAAACACTCAAAAACTAAGAGCCAGGTCATGATTACGTAAACCGGGCAAGGATTTTAGTCAAACAGATGTTAATTTAGTTGGCAAACCAATTTGTATGTTTTGGGAATCGTTGAATGCGTTTGCGACATGATTCCTAGGATTAAAAATCAGCAAATAATGTCCAGTAGTAGTGAACGATCGTTCACTTAGAGTGAACGGTCGTTCGGCTTTACAGAAGACTCAAAAGTGCTCATGGCCAAGTGAATGGGTGTTTGCATGGGTGAATGGTCGTTCGGTTGGGCAGGCTGATCTTCAAAAATTCATATAAAATCATAGAAAAATCGGTAGGGGTGTTCTTTATATATCTGGAAAAGTCTTTGAACGAAGCACATTTCTTATTTGAAAGTCGAAGTCAGATTATAGGTTTAGAAGGGGTAAAAGCAACCCGAATATATAGCTGCTACGCAAAAAGTGCAACAGTTTGTTCTTCTGATATGGGGCCCTTTGGCCTGGTTCGTTCTGTTGCAACGTGTAACGACTCCCATACTATTTTAAATGTATTATTGACAACCCATAAACCATTGTTTGTGTAATAGTTCTAGGTAAACATGTGATTGAAATCCCGGAGCAAGGATCAAGTCACGAGAAGAATCGAACACACCTGAGCACTCATCAAGCTTCCGCAATAAAATTCAAGAGACTCCCGTTAAATCGCAAAATCTTAGTGTATGTTTTGATGGCTAAATGTAAAATTTTTGGGGAATCAAAATGTATTTGATCTCACTGGTTTAGGTTTATAATAAATATCAATGTTTTAATCGGGAGTGATTTAAGTAAGGTCTAAACTTGTAGATTTAAATGCTAAACGCGAGTTTACGGGTTTGGGTCTTACAAAATCCAAGTAAAGCGATAGTGACATAATGAACTTGAATTCAACCTATATTGTATATGTAATGCTAATAGGTAAATTGAGGTTAAAAGTCTAAGGCATTTTAGAATGTAAGGCACTAGGGTTTTCCAGACTTAATTTGGAATTAGGGTTTTGAAATAATATCGAATTGAAAGTTGGAATTGTATAAATGTGGATAACTAAAAAAATGATATTTAATATCTAAGTAATTAATAATTAAGCTAACCCTTAAAATAATATGAAAATAAAAATATTGCTAATTTAATCAAAACTATATAATTAAATAAATAATAGAAAACCTTAATAATTTGTAAATAATAAAAATAACAAAATGATTTATTTTTAAAACTAAACAAATAAATTTTCATTAAATAAATAATTAACTAATTTTCTGCCTTAAATTAAATAAGAAATAAATAAAACAAATGAAATAAATTCTAATGTAAACAATGTATTAATTGCAAAATATATGAATAATAAATGTGTAAAATATGAAATATTTAAATAGATAAATTAAAAATTTTATGCATCAAAATGTAATATGTTATATAAAATTAAATTAATAAAAACAGAAATATAATTTAGAGTATATTTAAATAATTTATAATATTTAAATAATCATAAATACATCTAAAATTCAAGATTATATCATTAGATATAACATTTATGAAAAATAAAATATTATGATCTAAAATAAGTCAAATGCTTTTATATAATTTTGTCCCTATTTTGTTGTTATGTAAACAAGATTTATAGAATTTAAATAATGTTTAAAATGATTAAAACTAAAGAAAGATATAAAAATAACAGACTTTTTAAAATAAAAATCAAAATTAAGTTTATGATATTAAATAAAAATTTAATAAAAATTTTGGTTTTAAAAATAATAAAAACTGATTTATAAATAATTTAATGTGATTAAAAAATTAAATTGATTATAATAGGATATAAAATAAGTTTTTTGGAAAATAAAGATTTAAATAAATCATATATATGGTGTATAAACACTGTAAAATAAATTTGACAATTTTTGAATGTGTATTATATTTATTTTGATTTAATTGCTATTTAAAGGATTAAAACAAAAAAGTTAAAATAAATAAAAAAGTACAAAACCGAGTGTGTCATTGGGCTCAAACCTGGGTTACCTCAGCCCAACGCTCTAACAAGATCAATAAAAACCATTGAGCCACAATTTTTTTTTGCATGTAAACCGAAAGAAAAATATATTTATCTTATTTTTAAATTCAACCTTCCTCCTGAATTAACCAATATAAGAAAACCCTAACCCTAAAACACAAAAATTAAACTATATCGGTACTATAATCACAATGAAAAAGACATGGCTTTTGATGAGGAGCATAAACCGACTAAGATGGATAAAATAATTGAATTACCTCGACAAGAATGGCTCAATTGAAAGGGGGTTCGACTGTGAGGAGCTTGTTAAGCCAAAACATAGCATCAAAAGTAAATAAAGATGCAATAGAGAGAGGAAATAATGTCGAAAAGGGGTTCTAAATTCGATTATGACAACAATTTATACAAACAACTTCAAATTGTAACGGTTAATATGATATGGTCTTTTGAACTGATTACGGTTTTTAATTGGTTAATCGATGATTATTATCACATAATAACTTATAATTTTTAATTAGTCAAGACTGAAAATGAATAATAGTTATAATCGTAAGCTTTAATTGCAACAAAACAGTCGAATAGGGGATTGATTGGGCGGTTATGGTTTGGGTTTTGAAAATGGGTCGGGTGCAAAGAAAACGTGCCATATGGGTGAAGAAAAAAGGAGGGAAATCAGATTAGAAAGTTTCTAGATTTGTCACATACAATCCATAAAGTTTTAAGATGTCGTGAAACAAAAATATATAACCCTAATATTTTGAAACTAAAATCTAATTTTAAGTTGTATACTTTTAATAAGTTATATAAAATTTTGTTTATTATTAATGGAATTACTTTCCATTAGTTTGTATATTTTTGTGAAATAAATTCAATTAAATAATTCCCAATTTAATTTAAATTTTAATTAAATAAAATGTTACAATAATGCTTAGAAAAATATGTTTGAATATGGTTTTCACATATTAAAATAAAATATTTACATAATACAACAAAATTATATAAAATGGAATAAAATAACTATAGATGGGAATGAATAATATGAAGTTCCATTGATTGATTGAATTAAAACTAACAATAAAATAAACAAATGATAATAATGAATTTCATTGATTATTTTGGAATCTAAAAATACAGTAACATAAAATAAAAATACACATGGATGTCACAACTTAAAAAATAACACATCAAGTACATAAAATTTCACACATTAAAATATTAGTTCAAATACATAAAAAAAACCATGGATCAATGTGGCCTGACTTTGACCGACTACCGATTAATGAGTTTGATAAGGTGAAATTTAATCAATGAAGCATTGATTTCCGATTAATCTCAATTTTTATAACACTTGAACAACTTATGTGTGCTTCTTCTTCTTTGGTTTAAATGAACCTTGAGAAGAAGATCCATTTGTACTAACTTGATCAATTTATGATTTTGAGTCTTGTATAGTTCCTTAAAATGACATAACTTGAGTACTTATAGCTCCTAATATTTGAGATTGAGAAGTTGGTGCTTAGAAGCTTTAAGTTACACTGTGTTCTTGTTTCACTTGAAACAACATAGATATGGCTGTCCATAAGAAGTTGAGGGACTTCGTGACTCCACACGAGTAAAACAAAATAAGCCCCTAAATATGTTAAATTATGTATAACTAGTTGATTACCTCGGGAGTGTCCCAGAGTTAAAAATCTAATATTACTTAATAAAAAAAGGATAAAAGAAGTAAACAGTCTTAACCTCTTTTAATGTTAATGAAAGTTGTACAAATGTTTATACTATCAAAAGGGTTCTCATGCTATGTTCCCAACAGATTAAAAAATCTCAACCTCTTTTAATGCTAAGCATATCGTTATAGCACATGAACATGGGCAATCATATATGTAATAGTAGGTTCAAAAACATATATACTATCATAACATGATTAGTGACTTGCCTATTTAAGAAATTACCTAAATACATTGTGTTTTTTCTACATGAAAAAAAATCACTAAATTTTTTTTTCCGTTTTTGTATAGCACTATATATTGTGCTCGTTCGAAAGATAATAAAGCGATCGTTAATTTGGTGTAATTTTTTTTTCAAAAAAATGTCATACATAAAAGTTACTAACGTTTAAAAATTGTGAGTGGAAAATAAGAAAAAAATAAAGATAAAAATATTAATTAACATATTTGAAATTTTAAAATAATTAATAGTTCACTAACATTTAAAAAACGTGAGAGAAAAATAAGAAAAGGATATTAATTAACATATTTGAATTTTAAGATAATATAGATATAGATTTTATTTAAAAATACAAAATAAATAAATTTAAAAGAAAACTTCACATTATGCCACATGGCGGCCTCCATTGAATGCCACCTCATACAAACTCAATTCTTTTATTATAAGTTATAGATATGGGTGTGCACAGTCCGGTTCGGTTCGATTTTTTGGTAAAACCATAACCATAACCGAAGTGTTCAGTTTTTGTTTTTTGAAAACTGTTCGGTTTCAGTTTTGGTCTTTTCGGTTTTAGTAACGGTTCAGTTTTTTGGTTTTTGGAACATAAGTTTTAAGAATCTTTCTAATTTCATAAAATTTAAAATTAGAACTTACAATCTAAGTTTTAAGAATCTTTCTTAAATGTTTATATTTATGTTAATATATTAAACATTTTAAATTACTATTGTTTACATAGACCGAACATTCTAAACGATTTCCATGGTTTTCCAAGGTTTTTATTAAAACATTTCTTTTGTAATACTTAAATTAATTATTTTCAAGAATAAAACTAACAATTCATAAATCAGTGTATAACATATATTAAAAAAATGATGTTTTGCGTTATTCGGTTCGGTTCGTTTTTTCCGGTTTTTAAAAATGCAAAAGCCGAATTGAACCGCTAATTTCGGTTTGGTTTTTTTCGGTTCGGTTTTTCCGGATTTTGAGCGGTTCCGTTATTTTCGGATCGGTCAAATCAGTTTTTTCGATTTCGATTTTTCGGTTTCCTGCTCACCCTTAATGTACAAGGCCCTATTTTTTAATAAATAAAGCTATAGCAACAAAGGGTAGAAACAAAAACAAGATTGTTGCCTTTTCTCATGGTTGTCTTTCTCTCTCTACATGTCAGTTAATCTTAAACTAGTAAGGAGTGCATGAATTTTGAGTAGTGGGCAAGATATGGGCCGATAAAAAATGATTTGGTAAAATAGGGTGAATACACAACATCCTTGTTTACAAGTAACTACATGTTTACTTTAATAACAGCTAATAAAAAATTAACAAAAAACGAAATATTAAATAATTAATATAAATATTTGAACTTAAACAAAGCAATTTAACTTAATTGAGCCATTAAATCAAATAACCACTTAGCTTTATATTAGGTGTTTTTTTGGATGAGTAAATTAAATAAATTCACTCTAAAGTCTAAAGGGGGTCAGTATTATAATTTATAACTGACCATGTGAAGCAATATCATCAACATAAGTGTCATGAGTCAAGATAAACAATAAGGCTCCCAAACAACTCCTCACAAAGTTGAAAGATTGGCATGAGTAAAAAAAAAATACTACAAATGTTGAATGATTGGCATGAGTAGAAAAAAACAACAAAAGTATGGAGCTAACATGTATTGAACCTGATTCTTAAAGATAAACAGGCTCCTAATAAAATGCCCCATATCAACATTGTCTTTTTGTTTGTGTTTGTATTTTTTTTAATATAAATGTAAAACGAATAAATATTTTTTTTGGGCCAAAAAGTTTTGAGCCCAGATCGGTGGCACACCATCTGGGCCAGACCTGAACATAGTTATCGTGCACCTAGTGGATGTCATGAGGTTTGTTTTGTATTATTTGAATTTGAATAATGCATTTCCTTGTTCGTTTTTCATTCAACTATTATTATTGGTGGGCGTGTTGCTTATCAAGATTATAACACCCGAGGTTCATGAAGTATAGAATTTCTTATTGTAAGAGAACGATGAATGGGATATAGATTCTAGGGTTAGGATTAAATAGACAATGAAAGAAAACTAGGCAGTCATAGATATGTATTAAACGAACTCCGATTGAACTCATTCAAGCTACATTAGAATCGTCTTATCAAACCTATGATTTTTAGGTTTTCACTTTTCTCATTGATGGATTGTTTCATCGAGATCCAATCCAAATTATCTCCTCTCGATGGAAGAAGACTCTCTTTGAAAAGTAATTTGGTACCATCTTTGATTCCAGTTAGTAAGAGGGGTCTTGAACTAAGAAATAGTTTGGATTTTTAGTTTGTAGTTTTTAGAATTTGTGTTAGATCATTATTTCTTTTATGTGTTATTGTGTTTTTTTTTTCTTATTTTATTCGTTGTGTCATTTTTGTGATTAATTGTGTCTTTTTTTTTTCTCAACATAGTATTATTATATTTATTGGCATTCGGCTATATTTGTGACTCATTATATTATATTTCGTGATCTATTGTGTTTTTTGTATCCTTCTCACTCTATTAATTTATTTTACACTGTATAGGATAACTTGACCCATAAACTGTAAGTATGTCTACTTGAAAATCGATTTGTTAAGAACTCTTAGACTATTTGGTGTGGGTTGGGGGAAGTCACTCGGGGTGATGATTTGTCACTTTCCCCTAAGAGGAACACCCCCCCCCCCCCCCACATTAGGTTTCAGTGAGTTGGGGGAATTTTCCCCTTTCTCCCCTTGCATCCTGATTTTTTTATTTTTTATTTTTTAATCAAAGTTTATATAATAAAAAAATGAAGGGGGATTGAGGACATTAGAGGAATACTATTTTCAAACTTTGGGGGAGAAAATAAGGGAAATGATTTGGCGCTAATGTGGCACTTAAGGAAGTTGGGGGAATTATGCACCACACCAAATAGTCTTAGTTGACATACATGTTGATTACTAGAAAGTAATATTCTAACCGGTAATTGGTTTTTTTTTTTTTTTTTTTAATCAAGGAATCATATATCTTTTTTTTTTAATCAAGGAATCATATATCTTTGTTGCCGTAATGAATTGACTTGTGTAAATAGTAACAAGTAAATACTAATAACTTTGGATGCGCAAATTCAGTTTAAAAAATAGTTAAAATAGCGAAAAACACTAAACTACATATGCAAACAGGAAAGCGTACCTATAATTATATAGTTCTTGATTGTTAATCCTATATCAATATTTGATTGATGAAAATGAGAATTTTTTCAAACTAAAGAAAACAATTTTGAAAAGACAAAGACAATTTCAAATAAATTATCTAAGTATGCTATTTTAACCATAATTTTATCAAAACGGTGTGTTAAATGCTAGGTAGATTAGAGCTGATTAAGGTTAGAGCATGTTTGGCTCTCCTTATTTCCACCTCCTTATTACTTATAACTTTTCTAAAAAGTTAATAAGTTACAAAATGTGTTTGGCAAAAGGAAAATGACTTTTTGTTTTAACTTTTTGTAAGCTTATGATAAGTTGTTTTGGAAAAGTAAGGGAGGAATGACTTTTTGAACCTCCTTATAACTTACTGATGGTTATTTACCTACATGCCCTTATTATATCCTTACACATTCACTCCTTATACCCTTTTTTGTCATTTTACCTAAATAAGTTAAACCAAACACTTTTTTACAAACTAACTTATCAACTTATTGTTTTTCCCCACCACGAATCAGGTTGCCTGTTACCAATTAAGGTTTCAAGTCCCAAGTTAACATTCGATATATAACCTAGAGATAGAATAAATCGAATCTGGCATGCATAACATTGAAAGACTAATTCAACCACACAATAGACACAGAGATCAATAGTTAGATGCAACTGATAGATCACAAGTTTAATATAAAGTACTCCATTAAAGTACACATTCAGGTACAAAACATCATCATAACGAACTAAACAGAAAGATTCATCATGCCTAATCGGCTATAAAGTGGTTTAAAACATACGTAGACATTGTTAAGCTGGTAATAAGAGATTTTACTTATTGAGTTGTTTTTTTTCTTATTCTTACAAGGAGACAATAACAACCCATATAAAGAGAACCTAGGACCCTATACAAGGAAACATATTAAACTGATTGATAGGGAGATGATTATGGCCAGCTTGTCTATCTCACAAATATAGTGGTCAAGGTTTGACTCCACCAATTGCTCCATGATTTGAGCGCCCCTAATTCTAACACTCCCCCTCAAGTTGTGTAGTGGGATCTCCAATACCCAACTTGGATAAAATTGATTCAAATGATTTTCTCCCAACCGCCTTTGTGAGAATGTCTGCAAACTGATCTTAAGACTTCACAAACAGAATTTCAATGGTACCATCCTCAATCTTATCCTTTATGAAGTGACGATCTATTTCAACGTGTTTGGTTTTGTCATGTTCCACTGGGTTCTCTGAGATATTGATAGCAGCCTTATTATCACATTTTAACTGTACTGGACGCTCGATGGGAGCTCCGATTTCTTTCATTATTTTCCTTAACCAAAGAATTTCAGTAATCCATTTAGCTATGCCCCTGAATTCGGATTCTGCACTTGATAAGGAAACAACATTATACTTCTTGCTCCTCCACATTACCAAATTTCCTTTGAGGAGAGTAAAGTACCAGGCAGTAGATCGTCTATCATTAGGATTCCCTCCCCAATCAGCATCTGTGAATACTTCGGCATCAAGGTGACTATTTTTCTTAAACATGATACCTCTCCTAACAGTGCCTTTTAGGTATCTAATAATCCTCATAACCGCTTCCATATCATCTTCTTGAGGGTTGTCATAAATTGACTAACAACTCCCACAGCATATGCGATGTCGTCGAGTGTGAGCCAGGTAAATCAGCTTCCCTACCAGCCTTTGGTATCTTTCTTTAGTTGCTAGTTTGGCTCCTTCTATTATTTTGAGTTTATGGTTTAATCATGGGGGTATCACTTGGCTTGCAGTCAACCATTCCCACTTCGGCAAGCAAATCCAATATATATTTTCTTTGAGAGATAAAGATCCCTTCCTTTGACCTAAGAACTTCAATCCCTAGGAAATATTTTAATCCCCCAAGGTCTTTCATTTCAAATTCGGGAAAGAGATTTCTCCGAAGGGAGTTGGTCTCCTCTTGGTCACTCCCTGTTATGATCATATCATCGACATATATTATGAGACATGTAATCAACTTTCCTCTTTTTTTGTAAAACAAGGTGTGGTCGGCATTACTTTGTTTGTACCCATATTTTCTCATGGCCATAGTAAACTTTCCAAACCATGCGCGCGAAGATTGTTTGTGTGACAACCTGCACCCTTCACTTTTCATAAATGTGCATAATTGGTCCCTCAACTATTTCAAAATTTTCATTTTAACCCTCCTATTTTAATAGGACCAAAAGTCACAATTTAATAAAACTTATAATTTTTATAAGTAAAAGTATTGCACGTTTTATACTCACATCTACACCTGAGCACGTATGTTTCAAACCTTGATACTCAAAACCCTTAATTTTCGGTCCTAAAACAACTTAGAAACCGAAGGAAACAAGTCCGGAACTTAAAATTGATTAAATTAGAAAATTTGATTTTTTTAGTTCTCGCGGTCCGTGAAGACAGTCAAAGTCCTAGTCAAAGTCCTGGTCAATGTCCTAGTCAAAGTCTTAGTCAAACAGTCAAAGTCCTAGTCAAATAGTCAATTCATCATAAAACCTTACTTTATCGTGTTGACCAATTTTAATGGCTAATTGAATCCAAAACTAGTATAAAAACCCACCTATGACCCATTACACTTGGCACCTCTAAATCGATTGTTTCAATCCGATTAAACTATCGCTCATACCTTTCTTCTATAGTCTATTACTTCTACAATTGAAGCTTTGATTATAATCTCTTGTAATTGGCAAATTGGAAGCTTGATATTCTTTCTTTTTCGGTTTTTTTATTTCTTCAAATTGGACTAGCTACGTTGTTGAGTCTTTGGGATTCGCCTCACATACATTCACAACGCTTAGAGGATAATTCATCTTAGCGAATGTGAGTTTACATAGCCCCTTTTTAGTGTTTTACATTTTTGAGGTGAAACATGTTTATACATTTTTGATGCAACAACAATTACTTATTCTCATTATGTTGAAACATGCGGATTCATTTTGACTGTAACAAAAAGACACAGTACAATCATTAACATTGATCAAGCCGCCTGTTTAGATTATAGCGCTATAGGTCTGACAAACCCATCCCCCCGCATAAATTCAGGGATGATCGATAATAGTTACACTTTTACTAACTTGCGAGTTAGGTCTCAGTCAACATAAGGTTTGATTTTACAAAAGATGCATTGTTACATGTCGGACTCATATTCTTACATTACTCATTATCATACTTCAACTATGATTGTTATACAACATACTGTGTTCAATTATATGCAAAACCTATGTATTCTCACCAACTATTTATAGTTGACCCCCCATTTTTCCAACTCAACGTGTTTCAGGTTTTACTTGCTATTGAAAGTTGTACAACTCTTGGATCACAAAGGAGCTTTGGACCTAGTTTATGTATTTATTAAACTGTATGTCAAATTGTAAATTGTTTAGTAATATACAACTTCCATTTAGTACCATGAGCTATTGAACAATCATCAGTACGTGACACCTCGATGTTTCCGCCATCGGTTGGGGTGTTACAGTTTGAGCCCATACAATGCCTTTTTTAGTCTGCATACCTCGTTTTCCTTAAACTTATCTGAGAACCCTTGGGGGCCTTCCATATACACCTCTTCCTTCAAGTCTCCATGCAGGAAAGCATTTTTTACATCAAATTGATGAAGGGGCCAGTCTCTATTTGCTGCTACAGAGAAAAGAACTCTGATAGTATCAATTTTAGAAACCGGGGAAAAAATTCAGAGTAATCAATACCGTATGTCTGTGTATACCCTTTGGCAACCAATCTCGCCTTGTATCGCTCAATAGTGCCATCAGAATTATACTTGATGTTAAATACCCACTTGCATTCAACCGGTTTCTTTCCTTGTGGTAAAGGACATTTTTCCCATGTGCCATTTTTCCCAAAGCCCCCATTTCTTTGTTCATCGCTTCTCTCCATTCGGCTATCTCCTTGGCTTCTGGCACCGTGTTAGGGATTTTTTCTGAAAGTATCGTGGCCCATATCACTTAGGCTTCGGCTATTCAGACATTAGGGTTTTATATTTAGACACCCCCTTAACGGCCCATTGAGGCCTCAACAACCCGTGGAGGGCCAAACAGAAAAAATCGACGGCCCGTTGAGGGCTGGACGACCCCTATAGGTTTGCCAATTATTGGTAATCATTAACCAATCATTGGTAATGATTGGTAATTGTTGTAAAAAAGAAGTGTAGTGTGGGTGTTTAAGATAGGATAGAGATGTAAATATGAATGTTTGGTTTTTTATAAATGTTTTTTTATATGGATGTTATTTTTAAATAAATAGAATTATCATTATAAAATGATATAATAGACGTTGCGTAAACATTAACGTTTATGTTGCCGAACTAAACAAAACACAAGATACGAACAATAAAACAAAATAAAGCATAATATTCAACCATTTACATACAACTAAACATAATAAAGCATACTGTTCATACAATAATAAAATCCGAACAAACAAACAACTAATGATCCGACCCCTGATATACACCGGACGGATCGAACTGCTGACTGGTGGATGCCCCACCCTGCTGATTGCTGGACGCCCCAACCCAGGGTCCGAAAACGCTTTCAGAGACGTAGGGCTCGTTCAGAGACAGGTCATCAGTTGAAAAACTATGTAAATATGACATCGTGAGACCGGGAAGTCGAGATGGGTCGAGAGAATAGTGGTGGTGATGTTTGAAATTTTTTTTTTGAAATGAGGAAGAAGCTGCTCACGTATTGGTTAAATGCTAAAAAACGACGGGTCATTGAGGGTTTAAATGCCCAAACCTACCACATTTTCACGGGCCGTGGGGAATCACCTTTTCAGACCTTTTCAGTCTGAATCCCCTGCTTTTGCCCGGAGTTCAGACTAACACCTCGTACCTCGTACTAGGACGGGTCGTGGGGGCCTCCACGGCCCGTCGTGTTCACTTTTTTGCAAAAGTGTCGGCTGTTGAGTCCCCAACGACCCGTCTTTTTTCCCAGATTTGGCCTCCACGGCCCATTGAGGCCTCAATGACTCGTCCTAGGGGTGTCTAGGGTTTTTTTGGGGATGTCTAAATAACATCACCCATCACTTATCATCCACTCTCCGGACTTCACAACCCCACCTCCCTTCTTCTCCACACTCCATGGCCCTACCTTTTTCTACTTCCGACCGACTACCTCCATAGTCCCGTCTCCACTCTCCCGCCTCGACAACGCCACCGTCTCCACAAACCATAGCGCCGCCGTATTTGTTATTCCCATCTCCAATTTGCAAGTTTTTTTTCGTTATATCTTAGTATGTTTCATATTGTTATACCTTTAATTGATCATTTATGTTCGTTTAGGTTCATGAACTATTCCTTTATGTTTGTTTGTGTTCGTTTATGTTCATGAATTGTTCGTTTAGGTTTTAAATGAACGAACATAAATGAACACGAACACAGCAAATTTCTTAATGAATGAACACGAACACAAAAATGTGTTCGATTATGTGTTCGTGTTCGTGTTCGTTCGGTTCGTTTACAAGCCTAAGGGGAAGCGTGAGTCCTTTCTAGCCCCTTATATGTTCGGCCCCTGTGAAGCTCATAATGCTTACAACTTGGCTTTTTGATATATCATGTTTTAATATGTAAAGTACTTTTTCTCTACTTTTCAACTGTAGGTTTTTTGTCAAACGCAAATGAAGATATCTGCACAGTACTTCCCGAAATTAAATCTCTTTTATGCTTACAAATGTCTTTGATATATTCCTATGTGTATCCCTCAAAGAGCTAAATAACAAAAAATAAACAATTGTGAAGAGTGAATTGGGTGTAAAACAATGGCGGATCTATAAATTTATTACAAGTATCACCATATGATGTCACTCAAGTGTTAAATACATATATAACACATAAAAACGAGTTTCATATACTATATATAACACACAAAGAAAAATTATTTATAGGTGTAATAGACCCGCCTTTTTCTACGATATGTCATAAAGAGTGTAGTCTGTCTGTGAGCTGGTTAAACACATCCTCTTGGCATGTAAGGGTTAGACCTCCCAATGGATGATCAAACCCAAATTCTTCCTCCGCTTGGTGTAACAATTTTTGGAATAACGGTTGTTCCAAGTATGATATTGGGACAACAAACCGCCTCTTCTGTTCTTCACCAACATACACTGCAAGATGACCTTTTGGTACATCCAAATGATGATTTCTTTTGCGATACGAGTTTAATTTGTTAAAACCTTTCAAAATAGAAATTGAAGAAGGTAACCGGATGAGACCCATTCGTCTTAACGACTTAGAAAAAATTAAAGAAGTATGCACAGGCTCGTGAAACAATTACTTTAGAAATAGTTTACCTAAAATGGGAAAGGAAAGAAGATCTTGCACTAATTTGAGGAAAGCTTGAGGCTTTATATTTCTACACCGATTAGCATCTTATCTTGGACTATAGAGCCTCCTCACGTGGTTTGGCCCATCAATATCTTTTCCTGGAATGTACTGTTTAAATTAAAATTATTCTTTGATATATATAGAGAGAAATAAACTAAAATAACACGTTCAAGTCAGGTGCAATATAAGCAAGAGAATGAACTATTCCCGTCCTCACATGTCTCCATATTTTTCACTAGTTTATTGATACTAATTATTTTCTTTTTACAGATAAAAACAATTAGATTTTTTCTGCTGGTATCCATTAATGACCACGGCGTAAAGTATTATAAGAGATTAATGTTGAACAAGTCCAAATTTGATGCTAAAAGAACTTGAACTTAACCAACGCAGGCGCATAGAACTCTTCAGTGAAAGTATTACCGTGGTATGTCTCCTATATTCCAAGTGGCTGATTAAAAATGGGATAGATGTACACCTTACCGTGGTACGTAATTAGAAGTAGTAAACTTAAGGGAAAATTACAAGAATAATCATATATTGTTGTCTTATAAATATCTAAAATAAACAAAAAGCCCCAGCTCATTGGACGTTTTCTTCAAAAGTATGGTTGAGCTGACGTTTTTTTCCAAAAAGTTCCAAAAAACGTGACTGCTTAGCCGGCGCTTTTGTCATAGAAATCCTGCTGAGTCTAGCCGCCTCAACCGATTGAGCTTACTTGGTGCAATCAGATTGGTTTTAATAATTTTAAATTTTGTTTTTTGTTTTTTTATAACCGCTGCATTCTAAGGGTAAAAAAAATCATCAGGCCCCCTCATATTTCAAGTTTAGCGCTCATTAATAGCGCCCTCTTTAAAAATGGTATGGGCGGTGTTAGAGGCGCTACCAAGCTGATGTGGCTGGTCGGGGGTGTTACCCCACACCCGTAGCTTTAGGTACTTATGTTTGTAGACTGATTTATTAGGTGGTAACTTTTGGAGTAGATCATGTCCAAATGATAAATCAGATTTTCACCCAACAACAAAAAAAAATAAGATCGACTCGAAATGCGCAGTTTTCCACTTAAAAGTCCCAGAAAGTGATTTATAAACTTTGTTTGCAACATCTTGAAATCAAGAATAAGAATACAGATGTTGTCAAGAATAAGAATCCATATGTTGCATCCTATAGATATTTTTTTTTTTTTTTTTTTTTTTTTTTTCAGTTAAACCCAAGAAAATATTTCTATACATTTTCCTGAATCGGAAACCCCACTTATAATACCTACATTCAACCTTGAACTATTTCTATGTATATCCCCTCGAAGAGGTGAAAGAACAAAAATTAAAACAATTTCAAAAGTAGGAATCACCGCTTAAAATTTTGGTGAATCATCACTAACGTGTGTCAAATACATGTATAGCACATAAAAATAGTATCGTTACTATATAACACATCAAAAAATGTCATCAATCGTTCCTTAGGAGATCTGCCCATGGTCTACAACGCATCACAAAGAATGTAATACGGTTGTGAGTTGGTTAAACACATCCTCTTGGCATGAAAGAGTTAGACCTCCCATCGGATGATCAAACCCAAATTCTTCCTCGGATTGACGTAACAAGTTTTGGAACAATGGTTGTTCCAAATATGATAATGGGACAACAAACCGCCTCTTTTGCTCTTCACCAACGTACACTGCTAGATGACCTTTTGGCACATCCCAATGATGATTTCTGCGGTGATGTGAGCTCAATCTGCTCAAGCCTTTTAAAATAGAAATAGGAGAAGATAACCACATGAGACCCATATGTCTTAACGACTGAGAAAAAGAAGTATATATAAGGCGTGAAAGAATAGTATTTTGGATACGAAAGACTTGCAGTACTATGAGGAGGGATTGAGACTAGTATATATATGCATAGAATTGCACCTTATCTTGGATTATAGAGCCTCACATGGCTTGGCCTATCAATGTCTTTCCTGGAATGTACTATATTAATTTTTAAAATAAATATATAGAGATTATAATAACGCGTACAAGTCATATGCATAAGCAATTGAATTAATTATTCTCATTCACATGAGTTTCCTGCATATTTTTTTAGCAGTTTATAGATACAAATTATATTACTTACACACAAATGCAATTAGTTCCCTATTAATAGACCTAGATTAAAACGATCCGAGAATGGAGGGGTCAGCACTCTCCTCTCCTCCAATTGAGTTATATATTAGGTATGTTTGGCAAAACTAGCTGGAGGCTGGTAGCTGAAAGCTTTTTAAATATATTTTGGTGTTTGGCAGAGTAGCTGCAGCTTTTAATAAAATGTATTAAATGACCAAAATAGACATAATTAAAAGGTTGTAAAGAAAGTTTTTATTTTATTTTTAAAATACAATGGGTATTTGTGTCATTTACTACTTAAAAGCTTATAGCTAGTAGAGCTTTTTCTTAAAAGCTACTATTAGTAGCTTTTCACTGTAGAGCTTTTTCTCTAACCTAAAAGCTTTCAGCCCCTTCAACCAACCAAGACTTTTTATTAAGTAGGAGCTTTTTCTTAAAAGCTTGAAAATTGAAGCTCCTAAAAGTTCCTTGCCAAACATACCCATCGTCTTATACAGTTAAACATTATAAATCCAATAAAAGATAAAAGAATGTCTTATAATTATCACTCAGATAGCTCACATGTTAGGATTTTTTTTTTTTTTTTTTTTTTTTTTTTTTTTTTTTTTTTTTTTTTTTGGGAAAAATGAGTAGTGAAAATGATTTTTCACTAATTTTGGACTTAAATAAATGTATTTATATACTCCATCCGTCCCAGGCCCACAAACACACATATTAAGAAATCTTTTGTTTGTATATGATAAAATAACAATAATATCCTCTTTGATTGTGTTTTGTCTTTTATGGGCAAAACTGGAAATTACATTTATATTTTTGGAAATGGACATTTAATTTGAGACAACAAAAAATGAAAAGATAGACATTTAAATTGGGACGGAGGGAGTATGTGTTATATAAATAATTATTTCTGGGTTTGTGTACTATATTGTGAGAGTATCACAACGAACCAAACCACGTCCAAAATAGAGCTAAGATGAATGAGATATCGAAGCTTGAAAGTTGTAGGTTGGAACAACCAAAGATAAGAAAATGGATTAAGTTTTGTCCCACATTGGTGGGATGACAAAACATGAAGTGGTTTATAAGAAGGAGCACTCCTTGTATATTGTTTAGCTTGCACCAAACACTAGTGAGGACCCTAAAGGGTGTGACGTGGGCGCTTTGATGGCGCACTTTGCACTTCGCATCGCCGCGAGCCGCCTTTGTATTTTTGACCTTGTTCGCATGGTCTGGTACGAGGCAGAAGGTTGGCGTAAACCGTAACTACAAGTGGCGCGCAGGATCAGATGGCGTCTAGGTTCGCACGCGGGTGACATGTCGATCTGCGTTCGACGTAACATTACGTCACGCGGATGATGTGGCGTCCGCGTGGCAGGTTTCAAATGACACTAGTGGTCATCCGCGGATGACGTGATGCGTTACGTGGACTGCGCAGGGGTCTGAAGCGCGCGCATGGTGTAGCACTCAGAGTGCAATACTCGTAACGCATTCTCGAGCTACTGTTTCGACTCAGTTGACTGTTTCAACTCGTGTCTTAAGTAGGCAAAGACCGTTTTGATCATACCACTTTAAATCCATTAAAGAAGAAATTTAATTCTATTTTTATTACAAGATTAATTAATGACATGTTTAATAGAGTTAAGTCTCATGAATGTGTGACTATAAGAATGAACATGGTAGCTCATTCTAGTTAGTTGGAAAAAGCTATGCTCACACATATATAGTACTCGACACTGTTCCAAGGAAATTTAGAGAGGGGCACTCTCTAAATTATCATAAACTTTCTTTTTCCACTTTTCATAAACACCCGGTGTTATCTCGAGCGAGAGCCATCTCCGGCAATATGACTACTGTTCCGGTTGTTGTACACTGAGAGACTGACCTTCTGAGAGAAGGCGCGGAATCTGTTTTAAGGGAAGCGTGTCTAACACGTGCCTCAACCAAAAACATCATCATTTTGGTTTTTCATGTTCTTGTAGTGAGCTTTCTAACGAGACGGTTTGGTTGAAGTTCTCCAAAGACATTGGCTTGAATCACGATTAGGTACATTTGGTTTGTATCTTATTTTATTTATTTAATTTTGTAAACAGTATTGTACTTTGTATTTCCTATGAATAACGAGAGTATCGTTATTATATTTATCTTATTATTATTTTAATAAAATAGTGAACCCGATTCCTAATTTTTAAGCAGTAAATTCATTGATTCAGTTATTAATTATTAATGACCATGGATTAAAGCATACATTAGGGCATGTGTAGTGGTTAGTTATGGGGCGTTTTAGAGCCCTATAGCGCCCCCAACACCGCCCCGAGGGGCGCTATATGGCGTTATGGGCTTGCAGCATTTTAGACATAACAGGCGTTTTGCCTTGAAAAACGTGGGAATCTTTGTATTTTGGACCGTTGAACGGTCATAATTTAAAAAAAAAATCGTGGCCTTCTATATATATATATATACACTCTACATACATACATATATCACATAAACACCACCAAACACACAAACACATCAAAGTTGAGATCAAGCATAACACACACACACACTTTCTAATTTTTACTACAAGAGAAGAGATGAATCCATTCGGTAGAGGTAGTTTCGGGTTTGGTTCAAAAACTACTGGCGACAACACCCGACCCATAGCTCCGGGTTCAGGTTCAAACCCACAAACTTTTATGAACCTGTTAAACCAACCCTATAATTGGGACCCGAACATGTATAACATGGGAGGGGGTTTTGGGCAACCCATGGGAGGTGGGTTTGGCTCAACACAAGTGTTTGGCACTACTAGAAAATTGGGCTTTTGTCACCACATTTTCGGTTACAAAATGGTAGCAATTGCTCTGTAGCCACCATTTTGCAACCGAAAATGCGGTAGCAAAAACACACATGTCTATTGCCCTAATGTCACCAAATAGCTACCACTTTTGTATTTTGCTACCATATTTTTGTCACCACAAAAACGGTTAAAAATATTGCTACCGCTTCTACAATGTTTTAGTAAGGTCTTTTGCTACCGTTTTGGTACCATTTAGCCACCGATATTGCCACCATTTAGACACCATTTTTATTGAAAATTTACACCTTTTTTTTGTAACCATTTTGATACCATTCAGTCTGCAACCATTTAGTCACCGCTTTCATTGAGAATTTACTACCATTTAGCCACCACTTTCATTGAAAATTTGCTACCATTTAACCACCACTTTCATTGAAAATTTGTTACCATTTAGCCACCACTTTATTAAAAATTTACAACCATTTAGCCACCATTTTCATTGAAAACTTGCAACCATTTAGCCACCACTTTCATTGAAAATTTGTTACCATTTAGCCACCACTTTCATTGAAAATTTGATACCATTTAGCCATCACTTTCATTGAAAATTTGCTACCATTTAGCTTTTCTACAGGGTTTTTTTTCCTGCTTTATTAATTCAATTACATTTCAAGAAAACTATATTATATAAAACAGACAAATAATACAAAATCTCAAATTATATAAAACAAATTTGTTATAGTTTTTCCAACTTTAAAATCATATAAAAGACTCTAATAGAAACACAAAAAAAACATCAAATAACTGAAATTATCCATGAAAAACTTCAAAACATTCATGTCTAAGTGTTTATAGCCTATTTTCCTCCCATAGCTGTTAACCTAGCTTCAAATTCTCCCATTCTGTTGTTCATAGCCTCTTTATCCGCATTATATTTTTCTTTTTCAGCCACCAAGCCCGCAATTATTCCTTCGAACCTTTCTTTATCTTCATCTTTTTCCTTAACAAGCTCTTTAATAACCAAATTCAACTTTTCTAATTTTTGAGTTGGATTGTGATTCCCTGATGATTTGATCATGATGGAGATATGGAACTAACATAGCTGAATAATACGCATAAAAATAGAAATACTAGTTCTTGTAGTTTTTCTAATTTTTTCTGTTTAGCACTTTCTAGACATATAAAGCATAACAACCCAAAGTTTATGTCAAGACAGGGAAAATAGGTGATTATTACTAGAAATGTTATTTTTAATAACAACTTACGACTTATTATCTTGACTGATGAATGTACAGTTAGGAGGACAAGTCATAGAGATTTCAAACTTTGGACACTTTAACTAATAGAATATTAGTGAAGTTAGGGCCGGCCCTGAACAAAGGCCGAGTAGTCACCGGCTCAGGGCCTGACCCTCAAATGAGCCCGAACTTTTTTTTTAAATACACACACAAACACACACACACACACACACACACATATATATATATATATATATAGGATATTAAATTCTTCTTTACAAAATTTTGGGCCCAAATTTTTTTTCGCCTAAGACCCAAAATTTTTTTAGTGTTATCGTAGACGGCTCTAAGTAAAGTCATGGCCGAGAGTGCCAAACCAATCAAAGCTATGGACGAAGCACCCATTAAATGTGATGATGACGACGATGATGGTGATGGCGATGGTGAATCCAAATCTGTGTGTTCATGTCCATTTAGCTTGATTTGGATGTTGAACTTGCATTGATCTTTCGATGGATCTTGGTTGACTTGTGTGGCTAACCCGCCAAAATCGCAACTTTTTTTTGATTGGTTTGACACTTGAAAGAACGAGTTAATAGCATAAGAAGCCTTTTCGCAATCACTTAGGCCGTTTACATGATCCACCGTCTGCAAATGCACTACAATCGGCATGGTCACATGAGTAAGCCATGCTCTCATTGAGTTTCTTATTGTCATGAGGCACATCTTGCCTCAAAAGACACCACTTCTTAGACTGAAATTTGACATCTTTGGCTCCTACTAATGTCTTATTCTTGTCTTTTGCATCTAAGCTTATGTTGAATTTTGGTTGACCCGCGTAGTCAAAGATACCCCAATGTCGTTCGAAGCCTCCAGGAACTATGCTTTTCACATCCTCATCAACGAGCCCAGAAAGGTAAACTTCAATGTAACCGGGGTACAAAGGTGTCCCCTTCTTGGCTGTAATTCGAGGCAAGAACCCGTTATAAAACTTTGAAACAAGGGAGCTGTTGGCCCACTTATTTCCATCAGTGGGAAATAAGTGGGCCAACCTATCTCCCCAATAACAATGGTCATATTCGCGTGACCACATTGATTCAAAGCCGATACACAAGTGTCAAAATTTGCATCAAACACATTTGTGTATTTAAATTCACCGTCTTGAATGCCTTCGCTGCCATCGAAAAACGCATAATCCACGGGGAACCGATTATCCCCGTTGGCAATGCTAAAAAAACGGTAGATGTTGATGATAAATGGAGCATTATTCATGGCAAGAAAATCCGCTATATCTTCGACCTCATCGGAAACATCCGGACGAAAAAATCCAGCAGACAATAACAGTCTCCATTGCGGGGACAAGTAAACATCCCCGTTGAAAGGAACCGAAGCCTTGATCTTTTCTCCGAGTTTGGCATCATCAACTGCCTTTTGGATATTCTTGAGCGCATGCAGTGTCGAGTTGGTATGCTTATCCTTATACTCTATTAGAAATGGCTAGTTACCAATGGCCACACTCCTGTACAACTGATTATAAATTGAATCTAACTGACCGTACACCTATTTTGGCGTAGTGTTAATTATCGTGGTTAATATGGTAGCAATTTAGTCACAAAATTTACCACTAATTAGCTACTATATATACATATATATATATATATATATGCATTACGCTTAAAGAAATAGGTCTCTAAATTTGCCACCACTAAGGTGGTCACAATTAAATAGATTTGTTTTTTTTTATAAATTATTATTTTTTTATTTTTTTCTTATTATTTTTCTCACGAATTTACCACAAAAAATAAACGGTGTCAAAATTTGCAACGGATTAGTTACCTTATCTTATAATACATATTTTGGTGTAAAATCGGTTGCTAAATTTGCTACCATTTTTCTACGTAACAACTTTTGGTGACAATAGCCCCGTTTTATCCTGGCTAATATGGTAGCAATTTAGTCTCAAAATTTACCACTGATTAGCTACCATATATCTATGCATTACGTTTTGAGAAAGTGGTCCCTAAATTTGCTACCGGTAAGGTGGTCACAGTTCAATAGGTTTATTGTTTTTTGATATAAATTATTATTTTTTAATTCTTTCTTATTATTTTTCTCACGAATTTACCACCAAAAATAAACAATGTCAAAATTTGCAACCAATTAGTTACCTTATCTTAGAATACATATTTTGGTGTCAAATCGGTTGCTAAATTGGCTACCATTTTTTTTAGGTAGCAACTTTTGGTGACAATAGCCAACTTTTCTAGTAGTGTGGGTCCTCAAATGCTTGGCAAGACTCACAGTCGGTTCCGGAGACACAACCTCTGGAGCAAGAGCAAGAGGAAGATGTCGTGCGACCAACCGGGCAAGGAAGATCCCGTGCGACCAATCGGACGCACAAAAGGAAAGAGACGCAAACATGCGCCAAAAAAAACGTACAATCATGGAATGACGACGAGCTGTTCAAGTTAGCCCGAGCGTGGATTGACGTGTCAGAGGATCCTATTGTTGGTAAGATATATATTTTTTGTTATGTTATAGTTTTTTTACATATATTTTTTTAACCGGGCACTTATATATTTTGTTGGTTTGTTTTTTTAGCGAACTATCAAAACAAAGGAGATTTTTGGAAAAGAGTCCGAGCAATATTTTTTGAACTAGTTGGTAAGGGAGTGAACTACCGGGAGAACGATTCGATATCGGGCAAGTGGACTGATATCAATGCTAAATGCACAAACTTTCAAGGTATTTATCAACGCACCCGGTTTGGGTGGAAAAGTGGCCAAAGCGACGAGCAGATTTTGGAGGCGGCTTTGGATGAATACAGACAAGAATACAAGAATTTTCCGTATTTGAGGGTTTGGCGCCTGCTGAAAGACTGCTCCAAATGGCACACCGTCCGCCCAATGGTTGGAACTTCTTCATCTAGGGCCAGAAAGGAGTCGAAGACCTCTGAGTCGGCTGATACCGGGACCCCTACGTCTAACACGCGTCACTTCGATCTAAACGCCGAAAAAATGCGTTTTTTGCAGGGGAGGAGGGGGCGGAGGAGATGCGTCGTCCGACCGGTCGACGGGCTGCTCGAGCCGCACGGGCGGACTCTTCGTCGTCGGGGGTGAACGAGTTGATCCCGGCGTTTGTTGAGATGAACCAGCGGCTCCAAGACATACGCGACATCGGGGCACAACGTATCCAAGAAAACCGAGAGGTGGTTGATATTATGATGGATCGACAATTTGAGCGTGACTTTGCATTTTACATGCAGCCGCACGACCACCTAGAAGGCACGGCCATGGAAATGTGTTTGAACCAAAAGGCCAAAATCGAAAAAAAATATAACCTATGAGTATTTGTATTTTTTTTAAGTATTTTTAATTTTTTTTAGTATTTGTAATTTTTTTAGTATTTGTAATATTTATATATTTAATGGAATATTTAAAGTATTTAATATTATTATTTAAATAAGAAGATAATAATTTAACGAATGATTATCCAATCATTTATAAGAGCATTCACAATAGCTCCCTCATTTTTATGTGAGAGTAGCCCCCAAATTATATGGGGTGGTTTTGAGGGTTTGTGAGTGAAAAAAATGGGGAATCTACTGTTGATCGGTATATTTAGAGTTATTTGGGAATCTTTTGGGGAAAACTGGAAACTATATTTATTTTTTAATATTTGTTGAAAGTGGTTGTGAGTGGAGGAGAGAGAAACTGTAATGATTTTTAATGTAATATGTGGTTGTGATTGGTTGTGAGTAAACAGGAGATGGGGAAGCTATCGTAAATGCTCTAAAGCCCCATAACCCCTCTTCCCACTACACCCTCTTTTTCCATAACCCCCCTTCTATTAATTTTTAATATTTTAATACGCATAACCCCATAACCCTCCACCACTACACATACAGAGAATGTTGAATAAGTCAAAATCTGATGCTGATCATATAACTCTGCCGAGCTAGACTCGGATTTTAATTGTTAGATTGAAAGTATTATGTGGTACTCAGTATTGTAAGTTTAATCATCATCGTCGTCATCAGTATTGTAACTTGTAAGTTTCATCATCATTGTCAGTATTGTAAGTTTAATAAGAATAAAATAATAAGATGTAAAATTACGCTGACAGGCACAAATTTTGTGTATTTCATGTGAATATGTGATCGAGTGTAAATGGGTTGGACCCATGTACTTAATTTTTGAAGTTTATTGAAAATGGATTTTTTTTTAAAAACATCAGGAAAATGAGTTTTCTAATTTTAGATAAAAATATATAATTGAAACTATAATTTTTGAAATTTATTGAAAATGGATTTGGAAAATGGGTTTTCCTAATTTTAGATAAAAATATATAATTGAAACTAAGATTTATTTATATATTTCTTTGTGGGTTAATATTATATGTTGTGAGAACTTTGCAACGAGATAATCCACGTATAAATTGGTGTTTGAAAGTAAGATGCTCAAAATTGGTGTTTGAAACCAAAATGCTGAAAAATAGAAGTGGAATAGAAAAGTGGCAACCTTCTCACATTGGAGGAGAGACAAAAATTAAGGTGACATATAACTAGGAACTTTCCTTCCTTATCATTCCATGGAAGCTCACTAGTGAAGTCACAAATGGTGCCGCGCACCCTAACTTCCATATGTGCGTGTAGCGTGGGCGATAGGCGTAATGTGACGTTTTGCACGCTCGCAACGCCGCGAACCGCTTGAGAACCTCCTTTGTATTTTCTTACTGTGTGTGTGATTTAGTACAGAGGTTGCATGGACCAGGTGGCGGGACATCCGATAGTGAGTGGTGCGCAACTTAGGATGGCGGGTTGCATTAACTTCCTCACACGCGCATGGTCTGGGCAATGGGCATAATGTGGGTAAGCTTGGTATCCTTGCAACCCCGCAAGCCGCTTGAGAGTCGTCTTTGTTTTTTTTTTAGTGCATGTGTGTGGTTGAGTTTAAAGGTTGCATGGACCAGGTGGCGGGACATTTGATGACGAATAAAATGGTGGTGACACGTGACTTAAGATGGCGCATAACCAAGTAGCGTCCTGGCCTGTGTGGTAGCTTCTGGATGGTGCAAGCAATCCTCAGCAAATGGGTGGCGAGTGCATGGCGTACCATGTGGAATCCATATGTCACGACTTCATGGCGTGTGCATATGCAAACCTGCGGATACGTGGTGCCTAGCGCACCTGTGTACATAATGGCATGGACCTGCGAGTTCATAGGCTCGCCGGTTCTTACGCACCCGTGGATTTGCTTTAGCTTACCGGCCTGCGGTTGCTGATTAGTGTCAAGTTTATTAGTTGATCAAGACTTGTCAAATAGTTATGATTTAGAATTCTAAAACAAAATAAAGAGCATTGAAGGCATTCAAAGCAAATTATTTTTTAGTTCTAATTCTTTGAACCATTTTTACTTGATTCCTTTATAAAACAAGGGAGGCTCTTGGTTGGAAGACGTACCAGAAACACACCAACTGTTATCAAGAATCTCAAAAATCAAATTCTTCTCCATCATTTTGTTTCAAGGTACCAAACGTGTTTTAGGGCTAGCTTTGGCAATACCACTACTCCGGCTACTGGTCTGTTACCAAGTGCATCACATTTATATGTTAGTTTTGTACAGTTTTACTAAAAGGTGCATGACTTGCCTCATGCTACAAGTCGTCCATTATATTTGAAACTATTTGGTGATAAAATATAAAAGTAAAATCCCAAGGAAACCGGTATTGTTGTGTCATCCTAATTGATTTCACTCGAACCAAGCTAATCAACCCTAGTGTTAGCGTTTCACCCTGCATTAGGCCTATAATTTGGAAGAGAGGTCAAATCACGATTACTAACTCAGTTGGGCCGGTTTAATTTACACGTTACCATTTGAGGACCGATATCGCTTGAACTTATTCAAGTGAGCATAGTTGGGATTAAACGTACCTAATCTTTGACATATTGTGTCTTGCAGCCCCAAAACGTGATAGCGGTGTAGTTGACACAATCGGTAGTCTATACCCACCCACGTAGTAAATATAAAATGAATAGTGCACATGCCAGTCATTTTATATATATGAAACGGGATCTCATTCCTAAATTAATAAAAATTTTGGGTTTTTAATATTTAAGGATTTTATAAATGAACGACCGAAGACTAAATAATTTTATTTTAAACTTTTGTAGATACCAGTTAATGTTGCAATCCACCCTCATCGATACAAACTATATTAGGGGTGTTCAACAAATTGAATTACGAATTTTTGAATTATTCGAATAGAATTTCTCGAATTTTAAATATTTTTACCTAAATTCGTATTCGATTCGTATTCACTTAAAATTCAGTTTATTCGATTCGTATTCGATTCGAATAAGAAACTCGAATTCAAATAAATTCGATTTAGTTCAAATTCACCATAAATAATAATTTGTTTTACTTTTAGTCTTAAAACTAATACAAACTCATTATTTTTAACATATAAAATACATATATACAAAATTGATAAACAATAACATGTCAAATATGGGAATGGTAAAAATAGTAGAGAGTATAGTTTGTTAGAGTTTTGTGATGTATAAGGTAAATATGTAAAATATGGTTATAGTAAAAGTTGTAGACACTAGGGGGTTCTTAGAGTTTAATCAAAATTTAGAAGTTCTTTTTTTCAATGTGTATATTATTGTATATAATAATGTGTATGTGTGTGTATATATTTAAAAAATATACATGTACAGTTTTTATTCGAATTTCGAATCGAATCGAATTTAAAATCATAAATTCGTATTCAATTTACTTGACTAGAATTCGAATCGAATCGAATTCGAATTCTTAATAAATGAATCGAATTCTTGGTAATCGAATCGAACTAAGTCGAATTTCGAATTTTTCGAATCCGAATCGAATTCTGAACACCCCTAAACTATATCAATCTAAACTCAATAATAAAAGCTTCCCAACTTGGTCTAAGAACTTGGAAGAAGTTCTATTTCTGGATGACAAGTCCTACGTCTTGGAAAATCCTTTACCTATGGTTCAGCCTAAAGAATATTAGGGATGGGCATATTGGCCCGAATATACCGAACCGATACCGATCTCGAACTAATACCGTACCGAGGGTGTTCGGTATCTGTACCTACATTTAGAGGTTTTCGGTTTTGGTATTAACCGGTATCGGTACGAGACCGATATGGTATTGGTATTTTCAGGTAAAATACCGATACCATACCGGTACCGAATACTGAACCGATACCGTACCGTATATTTTTGGTATTGGTATCAGGTTTCGGGAGTTTTTTATATCGGTGTTGTCGGGTTGGGTTTCATACCGTACCGTACCGATCCCAACCCGAGCTCATCCCTACTAATGATGGTTCAAATTGGTTGGGGTATTATGAGAATTCTTGAGAGGGATCATACTTAATTTTGTCAAGTATGTCTGATGTGTTGGAATAAATATACGTGACGTTTGTATATTTATCGATAGACTTTATAATCATTTGTATAATGATGATCAATTATTAATTATCATAAGCCCAATAACATATAAGTCTTTGATGGGCAGACTTATTATTAGATGGGCCTTATAGGGTGTCCCCTGGGTATGTATAAATAATGAGAGTTTGCTAGGGATTAAGGGTTAGACAAAATCATTAACATAACACCATTAAAACTTTTGGCCCTCCCTCTCTCTAAATCGATTCATCATCAAGAATCCTAAATCCATCATAACTGCATACCCTAAGGGAGCCCAATCATACTAACAATCATGTCAACCTCTACTCTCTCAGCATCAATGTCAGGTCTCACGAATCCCTCAGGTATTATCATTATTATTATGTTTTCCACTATATACAATGAAAACTGATCAACACCTGGTATCAGCGCAATGTTGCTCAATCAGTTTTGATTGCTTTCCATTAGATCTGGAATTGAAATCGGAAAATAATTATGATTAAAACCTGATAATGTTTTAGGGTTCCTTGATTTTTTCGGCCAAAAGAAAAAAAATTCGGTTATTTTTTTTATTATGGCCTATTATTTTTTTATGTTTTATTAATTTTTGAAATTTGTTAATAAACATTAAGGTTCTCAGATTTCGATTCCAAAGTATGCATGTTTCTTAAGTATTTTGGAATTTCTCGGTTGATGTTCTTGATGTTCTTCAAGAAACATCATAATTTTTTCGAAAAATTCCCTTATGTTTGTTGGATCAGTATGCTCTTTATCAGTTGTTTGCTTGTGAACACTTGCAAGTTTAAATCAAAGCAGTTTTGCACAGAGGAATAAGTTATAAAGTTTCACTATCAACAGGAGTTATTACCCCCTGGATGTTTATAAACTAAAGACAGTTAATGAGAATCTAAGTATTGAATGTATATGACAATAAATTAGCAAATAGATTCTCAGTTAATGAAATGGAATAACAAGTAAAAGCTTTGAATGATTTCAGCTTTCAAAAATCAATGTCTAAAATAGTGGGATGAACCCATCTATTTATAAACGAACATATACATACAACTTGTTCAATACTTCAAACAAAAGCAATACTACAACAGGCTGTAGTCTTGGAACTTATACAAAATGATAAAGTAATAATAAACTACTGAAACATAAGGGCGGTGGAAAGATTCTATTACAAGTGCTGATGAATGACAAACTACTGATGAGTAGTTTTACTTCAGTAGTTCTTCAGTAGACTTGTCTGGTTTGACTTCAAAACTTCTGATCTTTATTCTTCAGTACTTGTTGAATCCTTCTTCAGTACTTGTGTCTTCTTTCTTCAGTAGTTTCATACTTAGAATATTTTGACAGAAGTATGAATTAGACTAAGGTTGGCAAAAGAGGTTTCTTCAATCCTTTCTGTCCTTACAATTGGTATCTGAGCACTGGTTTATCTGATCAAATATCAATCTAACGAATTGAGAATCAGACACAGGCTCTTATTGATATTCAATAAAGGATAAAAGTTCATTTTTTTCAACATCCATCACTTTGAGAGAAACTTGACAAATCATGCTCTCCAAAATGGATCCTCTTAATACTGGTTCTGCCAATAAGCCTGCTATGCTTGTTCGTTCAGAATATAACATTTGGCAGAAAAGGATGGCACATACTCTGTCTCAGACCAACACTGGTTGTTGGAAATCTGTGATATATGGTCCTCACAAACCAGTAAATATAAACCTTGAAACTAAAGTTGAAATACCAATGGACCCAAAAGACTACACAAATGAAGATTTCCTTAAACTTGAGCTTGATGCCAAGGCTTTCTCTATGTTGGCAATGGCACTCCTAAATGAAATCTACTCTGGACTTTTACATTGTGAAAGTGCCAAAGAGCTTTGGGACTGCCTAAAAGAACAGTTTGGAGGAACTAAAGAGGTGATTGCCAACACCAGAGAAATCCTGGCTCAACAATATGAAACATTTACTCATATTAATGGGGAAACATTGACACAACAGTTTGAAAGATTCTCCTCATTAATTTCTGAGTTGAAATTAAATGGTCAGACCTACACAAATGTATCTATGCTTCATAAATTTTTAAGGTCATTACTCGAAAAATGGGAAACTTACTCTATAGTTCTCAGATCTTCACCAGATTTTAACTCCCCTACTCTTACAAAATTACATGGGAGATTGCTAACTTTTGAAAGAGAAATTGATCAAAAGAAAACGTTGCAAAATTCTGGTAAAACAGCTGATGACTATGTACCAGGTAGTACATCACTGTTGGGACAAGACTCACCTTCTTGTCCAAATAATTTTGGATCTTTTGACCACATTGACATAACTGCTGGGATCTCATCAGAAAGATCATATCCAGCTTATGACAATGATGAAAATAGTCAAACTGCTGATAATATGTGTTTTATCATGGATGACTTGAAAAATTTTAGCAATGATGACTTAGAAGAAATGGACATTTTACACTAACTGACCATGTTAAGTATAAAAACTAACAAATTTTACAAAAGGTCAGGAAGGAAATTTCCAGGACTGAACAGTTCAACAAAAATTGGTTTTGACAAATCTAAACTTAGATGTCACAAGTGTCAGAAGTTGGGACACTTTGCTAGAGAGTGTAGAAGCTCTAGCTATAACCAATCATAGTTTGGAAATTAGTTTAACCCTAGTTATAATAGGAATAATGGAACAGGGAAGTGCACATTTTGTACAGGCACAAGCTCCACAAATCCAATATGTGCCACAAATACAATATGTACAGATGCCTGCTCAACAAATGCAGAGCCAACAATCAATGCTTTCCATTCCAGCTGCTCAACAACCTCCACAAACTTAGCAACCCTCACAACAAAGTCTTTTCACTTCAGGGTATGTTGACTAGAGCAGTCTTCCTTTTGACACAACTGAGTGTAATCCTGATGCAGACAACAAAATGTTTGACATCAACTGGGGAGAACCTGACAATGGCAGAAAGGACTTTGCCTTAATGGCATTTGAGGGCTGCACCTCTAAATCTGCCTTATCTTAGGTACCAAAAGAATCTTTGACAAAACTTTGTTCAAACTCATGTAAAGAATCTTTTGCTCTCATAAGAGAGACTAATGTGTATTTACAAGACAAAGCCAATGACTCAGAGAGAAAATTTACTCAAATGAAATGTGATTTAGAAAGAAAACTTTCTGTAAAATCAAAAGAAAATTCTAAATTAACAAACAATGCTATTGAAAACCAAGCACAACTTAAAATCATGATAGAAGACCTAGGAAATGTCAGATAGAGCTTGCTGACACCAAGGTTGAATGTGAAAAATGGGTTGAGTCATGTAAAGGGTACCAGCTGCTACTTAACAAACAAAGTGCATCAAATGTTAGGTTTGGCATAGGGTACAATCACACTGAAACACCAACTGATTTTTTCTCCCAAAACTACTGATGATGGGAGAAGAATAGTTCAAAATGAAACTTCTGAAGAGAAATAATACACATCTTTTCATGAAAACTTTCTAAAACTTGAAAAAGAAAGTTCTTCAGAAGTACTGATTAAATCTGACTTTAAGCCATCAGTAGTTTCATCTACATTAGGAGTTGAGAACCTGAAAACTACTGATGACCTAAATCAAATCAAACAGTCAGAAATTTGCCTTTAAATGAAAAAAGAAAAGGCAAAAGAATGTGAAATTTGTGGTTTGTTTAACCACAAAACAAAATTTTGTAGATATAGAAAAGGAATTTAGTATAACAAGAAAATTTCACAACTGGTTGTGGGAAAACAACTCAAAAATGATTTTGAAGAAACTTTCTTTCCCAAGAAACAACAACCAGGCAACACCTTTTCTCAGAAAAAGATGAAATCTCAACAACAGTCTTTTTCTCAAAATTCTCTTTCAGTAGTTAGACCTACATCATCAACAGTTTCACAAACTGCTGAGATTAAAGATCTCATGAATATGGTACAACTACTGATGACCAAGGTTGATGGTGGTCCTCAAAAGGATACCACCATTGCTCTTAATGAAAAATCCATTGCCAAAAGGACATGGATTCCTCAACCTGGTCAAGAACAAACTGTTAATGTTCTCAAGAGCAAACCCAAAGCCAAATTGACTTGGGTTCCCAAATCTAACTAATTTGTTACTTTGTGTAGAGGGTCTCCAGAGGCTTAAATAACATTTGGTATGTTGACAGTGGACGCTCAATACACATGACAGGATGCAGATACCTGATAAACAATTTTATCAGTCAAAGAGAAGGATCTGTATCCTTTGGGAACAATGCCAAGGGATATGTGCTAGGACATGGCAATGTCTCTTCAGGCAAAATACAGTTTGACAAGGTCAATCTGGTTGAAAACCTTGAGTACAACTTGCTGAGTGTGTCATAAATGTGTGATAAAGGATATTCTTCCTTTTTCACAAAGACAACATGGAAGATCATATCACCAGAAGGCCAGAAGTTGATAGAGAATATCATTGAAGATCATACTTTGTTGATAGCCAAAAGATGTGACAATGTCTATGCAGTGGACATTGAAAAGGACAAAGTACTGAACAACACTGCCTGTTTCTTCTCAAGGGCATCAACTTTAGAGACTGATCTCTGGCACAGGAGTCTTGGCCATGTGAACTTTAAAACCATAAATAAAGTCACAAAAATGGGCTTGGTCAGAGGTCTACCCTTGAAAGTATACCAGCGTCAAGAACACTGTGTATCCTGTTTAAAGGGAAAACAACATAAGTCCTCCTATAAGTCTATTGAAGAATCTAAAACAACTGCATGTCTTCAACTACTCCATATGGACTTATTTGGGCCAGTCAAAATCATGAGCCTTGGTAAAAAGAAGTACTGCCTTTTAACGCCCCAAAACCCAAATAATTATTTATTAGCATGTTTATTTTGTACTATTGCATGGAATACTTAGCTAGAATGATTAACCTAGTTAAAGAAATCGAATGATTAGCTTCTTGTGAAGGTTTATAGAATGAATGTTAGAATCCATGTATTGGGAGAAATAAATGGTGGTTGATGATTTTATGTTGTTAAAAGATCTCTAACTAAATGTAGAAATGTATGTTAGATGAAATTCATGTTGGAATATAGTTTAATGGTGTGATTTTGTAGAACTATGCATTAAGAGGTTTTACTCTATACTTGATTGGTAAGATGCATATCACATGTTGAATAAGTTACTTAATTGTGAATTATAAGTGAATTGTGTACTAAATTTGGAGCATATGAAATTACTAGTAAGAGGTAATGTTGGAATTATGATATATTAGAGACATTTTTAATATTAACAAAGTGTATGGACTTGTCTATAATCTTTTAAAAGTTAAAGGGTTAGGTTGTTTAATTGGAAAACTTGTAGTATGAAAGAGGGGAGATAAGTTTTCCTTGATTCATTCAGGTTCCACAACCAAATTTTAGAAAGAGAGTGTGTGAGAGAGAAAGAGAGCACCATCCAAGTGCAAAATCCCGTTTTTGGGTTTTGAACCTGTCATAAAGTGCGATTTCCTGGTGATTGGACTATTGGATCGTTCTCAATTTTTGACAACAGATTTAACACACATACTCGATCATATCCAACGGTGGGTTTTCGATTTAGAGGCTTGGAAGAGGGGTTTTTACTAAACAGAAGACAACAGCTCGAAAACAGTTTTCCGGCCACTGTTTTGCCGTTTCAGCGAATGTGGTGGCTGTTTTAGGTGACGGAAACTAATTGAATTCAGATGTGTTTGAAGATGGTAATCATGAAAGGATGGATAAGTGGAAAAACTTTACGTTAACTCATTTGGTGGATTTTATTGCATGAACTGAATGAAACCAATTGCGAAAAATTGCAAAGTATCAAACTATCCAATAAAATGTAAAGACTTAGGTAAGAATGAAAGAAGTGTAACTTGGTTGTGTATTTTGATGGGAATTTTATGAAAGAATTTTAGGCAGTAAGACATGCAAGTGAAAGAAATTTTGCATGGACTATTGAAATTTATTTGTTATCAATGTAAGGTTCATCTCTAACCAATGACTTTGTAGATACAAATGGTCGAATTTTGGATTTAATGAAATCTATGGGATGAGTGATATGATGCTACGAGTTGGAACTCGTCATGTGAATGATCTAAACCAAGCTAGGTATGGCATGAACTTGTGAAGGGGCAGGTCAATCTGACATACGGATGGTTGGTTAACGCCGTGAAAGGAAGGTTAGTGACTTTGGTTATTTTATGATTTCTAAGTAGGAAATTAGCAGATTTAATAGTACCCCCATATAAACGGATAAAGTAGCATGAACGAGATGACTTGAAATTTATCTTAATGGGTGTACACCGCAAAATGGTAGTGGGTATAGAATGAGTTTTAGCATTTGAATTAGTGTGAATAAGTAGGGCAGAGACAGTAACTACACTATAATAACGATACCATGATCGGATGTTTGTGATATACGTACGTATGTAAATAATGGTTTGCATGTTATGAAAGGACTTAGAGGCATATTAATAGAAGAATGGAGTGGTAATCTTGTGATGAGCGCCATAAAGAATAAAATGTATGGATAAAAGATCAAGTATTGTTAGATAAGTTGAAAAATGACAATGATAGATTTAACAAGCTTGATAATTGCATGAAAGCCTCTTGTTAACATAAGAGAGTAGGAACAAACATTTACTTATTTCTGTTCACGGATAAAGCATTATATCAATTATGAGTGAATAAATAAGCATTAATGATGTTCGCTAGGGAACTAGCGTATGCCAGAAAATGAGTTTTGATACGATGGAATGAGTTCTTGAGGGTTATAATGTATAGGGACTCGGGATATGCATTGTGAATATATGGTAAGAAGTTTATACAAAATTTACTAGGTATGCATTCTAAGTATGTCATTTGAGTGTATGAACAACCAAAAGGTAAGAGTAAACCTGAGTTTAAAACAAAAATGAATGAAATGAAACAGGTTTCGAGGACGAAACCTTCTTTAAGGGGGGTAGACTTGTAACGCCCCAAAACCCGAATTATTATTTATTAGCATGTTTATTTTGTACTATTGCATGGAATACTTAGCTAGAATGATTAACCTAGTTAAAGAAATCGAATGATTAACTTCTTGTAAAGGTTTGAAGAATGAATGTTAGAATCCATGTAATGGAAAAAATAAATGGTGGTTGATGATTTTATGTTCTTAATAGATCTCTAACTAAATGTAGAAATGTATTTTAGATGAAATTCATGTTGAAATACAGTTTAATGGTGTGATTTTGTAGAACTATGCATTAAGAGGTTTTACTTTATACTTGATTGGTAAGATGCATATCACGTGTTAAATAAGTTGCTTAATTGAGAATTATAAGTGAATTGTGTACTAAATTTGGAGCATATGAAATTACTAGTAAGAGGTAATGTTGGAATTATGATATATTTGAGACATTTTTAATATTAACAAAGTGTATGGACTTGTCTACAATCTTTTAAAAGTTAAAGGGTTTGGTTGTTTAATTGGAAAACTGGTAGTATGAAAGACGGGAGATAAGTTTTCTTTGATTCATTCAGGTTCCACAACCAAATTTTAGAAAGATAGTGTATGAGAGAGAAAGAGAACACCATCCAAGTGCAAAATCCTGTTTTTGGGTTTTTAACCTGTCATAAAGTGCGATTTACCGGAGATTTGACCATTGGATCGTTCTTAATTTTTGACAGAAGCTTTAACACACATAGTCGATCATATCCAACGGTGGGGTTTTACTAAACAGAAGACAACAGCTTGAAAACAGTTTTCCGGCCACTGTTTTGCCGTTTCAGTGACTGTGGTGGCTGTTTTAGGTGACGAAAACTAATAAGGGTTGCAGTTCTCGGCGAGACGGTTCCATGGACTCCTAAATCACCTAAATCAGAGTTCGTTTGATATGGTTTCGACCGCTACTCGCATTTGTAAGTGATTTCCAAACTTAACTTCCTTTTATGTAATTGAATTCATATGTGTTTTGAAGATGATAATCATGAAAGGATGGATAAGTGGAAAAACTTTACGTTAACTCATTTGGTGGATTTAATTGTTTTGGGTGCTCATAATATCATGAAATAGTTGGTTATGTTAATAATGGGAGAATCATCCAAACGGGTCACTTGGGTGAATGGTTTAAATGGGTTGGATTATATCCAAAAGCTATATATATTGGTTTACTGGTGAATTAAAAGTAAGATGCCATGGATTTATGGTGAAAATGACCCATATGTTTTCACTAGACACAAATGGGTGATTACAGGTCAAATGGGCGGGCATAATCCAATTACTCGAATGAATGGTAAAATGAATAGAAACACATATAATGAGATGGGTTAGTAATACTTGGGTATTAAAGGAAGTGAATAACCCGTTATGTGTTCTAATAGTTTGCAAGTTTGACTTGTTAAAGAAGGTATGGCATGATTGGAAGACAACGAGTCATGTGGATGGAATGGACGATAACATTATACGTGCAAAGGTAAGTGACTTATGAACTAAACTCTAGATTTAGCAAATGCATATTTATGTATAAATGTGGAATGAGAAACAAGAATGAAATAACAAATTTATAGACTATAGTAAGACAAGTGAATAGATGATGTTAGTGAACAAGTATAGTTCACCACAGAACAAAGAAGTTAGTTGGGATAATTGGGTCAACAAAGATGAAAAATAAAGTGAAGGTATTTTAACCATGAAACAAATTCGGGATTTGCAAATATGACACAAGTACGAAATGATTCATGTGTATGCAATTAGATTGATATGTGTGTGTATATATGGTAACAAGTACGGTAAGTAGATTTGTTACGCTTTGGTAGATTGAGTAATGTGGTGTTTGCATAGGTGCTTATACCTGAGTTTATGTGAGAATTTTATGTATGTAAAGGTTGATCATTAAGTATTGATTGAGTATAGGATTGGCAACGTCATGTTTGTCCTAGAGAATACATGAAGGAAGAATAGTATGACGGGTCAAGATAAGTTGTGTATGGGATTTGTACGCAGGTATGTATTGTAGTGTTATTAATCTTTTTGCTATGAGGATGGTAATAAAGATGCAGGTATGCAAGTATGAATGCATGTAAATTGGAGGCTAGGATCTAGATATTAGACCCGAATTTGCGAAAGGCGTTTGAACATGATCATTGAGTATTGCTGGATATTATTTCCACATCGTGGGTAATTTTTATGAAGTCACTTAACGAATTAGTGAAACGGTTATGTGGTGATTGTAGGTTGTCTTATCTACCTAATAGTGCAAGGAAAGGATGGAGATCGAGCGAGGACGCGGATTGTACGGGGTCACGGTCACGTAACCTAATAAAGATGAGTCATATTGAATGTAATAAGCAAGAATAAAAGATGTAACACCTAAAATATCTTGTAAATATGGTTTCCAAACATCCGAGAATGTTTTTATAAAGTATGAAATTTTCTAGTTTGTATTTCCGCTGCGTATTTTCTGTTAAAACAGTTTAGGGTGTTACAAGTTGGTATCAGAGCCCAGGGTTGAGTGAAATCGAGTACAATAAGGTAAGTACTTGAACTCAAACCCGTGTGCTCTTCATATTAGTGACCCGTACAATTCAAGACTCGATCAGGACCTGAAGGTATTAGTAGTAATTCACATGATACGACAAAACTAATTAAGTTGTTTTGTTAAGGTAAGCTAAAGTGGATGATTAAGAGGCCTCTAGGGCGTGGTCCAAGGCAGACTCCGAAACATGTGGAACAGACGGAAAGGTCATCTATCAGAGGGTGAGGAGGATAAATTCATACTTCAGGAAAATGAAAGACGAAGTCACAAATCAAACATGGCGCGTACATGAAGACATATTATACACGTTGGAAGGAATGCATGAATGGTATGATTTATTAGTTTAGTAAGTAGAATGTAGACTTAATGAAGTTGAGAATATGAATGTGGATAAAAGTATGACAGTAGGGAGGATAGAAATCTAAGTGAAAAAAAAAAACAACTCAATAACTTGTCTAAAAGTGGGTAAAGAAATAAGGCATGTGTTAAAATTCATCTTTCTCATAATGTGACGTAGTGATTTATGGGACACCATGTGTACGTTAGGATTTACTAGTACACCGGCCATGTATTAGCCCTTACCATACATATGGATTCTTATAAATTGACAAAATCACACATGGGGTCAGAATGAATGATAAGTGGGTATGGTAGAACAAGTGTAGCATACCTTATTGATAATTGGACGATAAATGATTTATTAAAAGATGCAAATTAAATTGACAAGAATTTGACTTTGAGGCATGATGCACAAGTCAAAGTGTGGAAATTGACTTTGTGGCAAGATGCACAAGTCAAAAGTGTGGAAATTGACTTTGTGGCAAGTTGCCCAATTCAAAAGTGTGGGAAATGACTTCGTGACATGATGCGCGAGTCAAGAGGGGTAGATAATTAATTAATTTTTTTTGCATGAAGCATATATACATGTGGGACTTTGAGAATCATTACAGGTGTGCCTAGCAAATTGGGAAGGTAGAATAACCCACATGATGGGTCAAATTGCTAGAAAATTTGTAGAAATGTAAAATGACCCATGTGAGGGGTCAAATCGGTGGAACATTGTAGAAATGTAGAATAACCCTTGAAATGGATTGAGTTGTCCATAGGTAAGTATGGATCAAACATATATTGAATGAATAGTTTGAGTCCATAGATAAAAATGGATCAAACATGTGTTGAATGAAAGGAATTAAGTCCATAGGTGTGTATGGATCAAATGTATGTTGAATAAAATGTTTGAGACTATAGGTAAGTACGATTCCAAACGTGCATGAATAAAAGGTAAAATCAATAAACAAGTAGTATCGGGTGGGAATGAAGAAGGGAATACATTTCCATCTCTAACAATGATAGATTTAAAAGTTGTAAGTACGTAGTTTAATAACTTAGTTGGATACACATGTTGTGTGACCAATTGGATGTATATATATGTATTACATATATGAGTATCGGTAGGATTAGACAGTATATAATTGTGGAAAGCTACTTAATAATGAACTGCCACTTTGACTCTTTGAAAAGTCAAACGAGTTGAAGGGGTAAGAGTAACGCAGATATTAATAAGATTGCAAGAAATGTTTATTGCATGAACTGAATGAAACCAATTGCGAAAAAATTGCAAAGTATCAAACTATCCAATAAAATGTAAAGACTTATGTAAGAATGAAAGAAGTGTAACTTGGTTGTGTATTTTGTTGGGAATTTTATGAAAGAATTTTAGGCAGTAAGACATGCAAGTGAAAGAAATTTTGCATGGACTATTGAAATTTATTTGTTATGAATTTAAGGTTCATCTCTAACCAATGACTTTGTAGATACAAATGGTCGAATTTTGGATTTAATGAAATCTATGGGACGAGTGATATGATGCTACGAGTTGGAACTCATCATGTGAATGAACTAAACCAAGCTAGGTATGGCATGAACTTGTGAAGGAGCAGGTCAATCTGACATACGGATGGTTGGTTAACGCCGTGAAAGGAAGGTTAGTGACTCTGGTTATTTTATGATTTCTAAGTAGGAAATTAGCAGATTTAATAGTACCCCCATATAAACGGATAAAGTAGCATGAACGAGATGACTTGAAATTTATCTTAATGGGTGTACACTGAAAAATGGTAGTGGGTATAGAATGAGTTTTAGCATTTAAATTAGTAGGCAGAGATAGTAACTACACTATGATAACGATACCATGATCGGATGTTTGTGATATACGTACGTATGTAAATAATGGTTTGCGTGTTATGAAAGGACTTAGAGGCATATTAATAGAAGAATGGAGTGGTAATCTTGTGATGAGCGCCATAAAGAATAAAATGTATGGATAAAAGATCAAGTATGGTTAGATAAGTTGAAAAATGACAATGATAGATTTAACAAGCTTGATAATTGCATGAAAGCCTCTTGTTAGCATAAGAGAGAAGGAACAAACATTTACTTATTTCTGTTCACGGATAAAGCATTATATCAATTATGAGTGAATAAATAAGCATTAATGATGTTCGCTAGGGAACTAGCATACGCCAGAAAATGAGTTTTGATACGATGGAATGAGTTCTTGAGGGTTATAATGTATAGGGACTCGAGATATGCATTGTGAATATATGGTAAGAAGTTTATACAAAATTTACTAGGTATGCATTCTAAGTATGTCATTTGAGTGTATGAACAACCGAAAGGTAAGAGTAAACCTGAGTTTAAAACAAAAATGAATGAAATGAAACAGGTTTCGAGGACGAAACCTTCTTTAAGGGGGTAGACTTGTAACGCCCCAAAACCCGAATAATTATTTATTAGCATGTTTATTTTGTACTATTGCATGGAATACTTAGCTAGAATGCTTAACCTAGTTAAAGAAATCGAATGATTAGCTTCTTGTGAATGTTTGAAGAATGAATGTTAGAATCCATGTAATGGAAGAAATAATTGGTGGTTGATGATTTTATGTTGTTAAAAGATCTCTAACTAAATGTAGAAATGTATGTTAGCCGAAATTCATGTTGAAATATAGTTTAATGGTGTGATTTTGTAGAACTATGCATTAAGAGGTTTTACTCTATACTTGATTGGTAAGATGCATATCACGTTTTAAATAATGTTGCTTAATTGTGAATTATAAGTGAATTGTGTACTAAATTTGGAGCATATGAAATTACTAGTAAGAGGTAATGTTGGAATTATGATATATTTGAGAAATTTTTAATATTAACAAAGTGTATGGACTTGTCTACAATCTTTTAAAAGTTAAAGGGTTAGGTTGTTTAATTGGAAAACCTGTAGTATGAAAGAGGGGAGATAAGTTTTCTATGATTCATTCAGGTTCTACAACCATTTTAGAAAGAGAGTGTATGAGGGAGAAAGAGAGCACCATCCAAGTGCAAAATCCCGTTTTTGGGTTTTCAACATGTCATAAAGTTAGATTACCGGAGATTTGACCGTTGGATCGTTCTCAATTTTTGACAGATGCTTTAACACACATAGTCGATCATATCCAACGGTGGGTTTTTACTAAATAGAAGACAGCAGCTTGAAAACAGTTTTCCGGCCACTGTTTTGCCGTTTCAGCGACTGTGGTGGCCGTTTCAGGTGACAGAAACTAAAAAGAGTTGCGGGTCTCGGCGAGACAGTTCCATGGACTCCTAAATCACCCAAATCGGAGTTTGTTTGATATGGTTTCGACCGCTACCCGCATTTGTAAGTGATTTCCAAACTTAACTTCCTTTTATGTAATTGAATTCAGATGTGTTTGAAGATGGTAATCATGAAAGGATGGATAAGTGGAAAAACTTTACGTTAACTCATTTGGTGGATTTAATTGCAAAGGTAAGTGACTTATGAACTAAACTCTAGATTTAGCAAATGCATATTTATGTATAAATGTGGAATGAGAAACAAGAATGAAATAACAAATTTATAGACTATAGTAAGACAAGTGAATAGATGATGTTAGTGAACAAGTATAGTTCACCACAGAACAAAGAAGTTAGTTGCGATAATTGGGTCAACAAAGATGAAAAAGAAAGTGAAGGTATTTTAACCATGAAACAAATCCGGGATTTGCAAATATGACACAAGTACGAAATGATTCATGTGTATGCAATTAGATTGATATGTGTGTGTATATATGGTAACAAGTACGGTAAGTAGATTTGTTACGCTTTGGTAGATTGAGTAATGTAGTGTTTGCATAGGTGCTTATACCCGGGTTTATGTGAGAATTTTATGTATGTAAAGGTTGATCACTATGTGTTGATTGAGTATAGGATTGGCAACGTCAAGTTTGTCCTAGAGAATACATGAAGGAAGAATAGTATGACGGGTCAAGATAAGTTGTGTATGGGATTTGTACGCAGGTATGTATTGTAGTGTTATTAACCTTTTTGCTATGAGGATGGTAATAAAGATGCAGGTATGCAAGTATGAATGCATGTAAATTGGAGGCTAGGATCTAGATATTAGACCCGAATTTGCGAAAGGCGTTTGAACATGATCATTGAGTATTGCTGGATATTATTTCCACATCGTGGGTAATTTTTATGAAGTCACTTAACGAATTAATGAAACGGTTATGTGGTGATTGTAGGTTGTCTTATCTACCTAATAGCGCAAGGAAAGGATGGAGATCAAGCGAGGACGCGAATTGTACGGGGTCACGGTCACGTAACCTAATAAAGACGAGTCATATTGAATGTAATAAGAAAGAATAAAAGATGTAACACCTAAAATATCTTGTAAATATGGTTTCCAAACATCCCAGAATGTTTTTATAAAGTAAGAAATTTTCCAGTTTGTATTTCCGCTGCGTATTTTCTGTTAAAACGGTTTAGGGTGTTACAAGTTGGTATCAGAGCCCAGGGTTGAGTGAAATCGAGCACAATAAGTAAGTACTTGAACTCAAACCCGTGTGCTCTTCATATTAGTGACCCGTACAATCCGAGACTCAATCAGGACCTGAAGGTATTAGTAGTAATTCACATGATACGACAAAACTAATTGAAGCAGCAAGAACCATGTTAGCTGATTCAAGCCTACCATTGTATTTATGGGCTGAAGTAGTCAACATTGCATGTTATGTTCAGAAAAGAGTCCTTGTCAACAAGAGACATTCCAAAACTGCCTATGAAGTTCTTCATGGCATTAAGCCCCTTATCTCCTTTTTCAGGGCTTTTGGATGTCAATTTTTCATTCTAAACATTAAAGACTCTATTTCAAAGTTTGCTGCTAAAGTTGATTCAAGTTATTTTCTTGGTTACTCTTCCACTAGAAAGGCCTACAAGGTTTTTAAGTCAAGAACCAAGATAGTAGAAGAAACACTGAATGTCAAGTTCAATGAGTCAAAACACACTCTCATTCCAGCACATCCTGCTGAACTCTTTGACCTTGACAGCTTCCATTTTGGACCTGAAAAGACTGTTATTTCATCTAAACCTATTTATTATGGTGATCAAAGGTTTGATGATGAGGATCCAGCACCATGGACTCCTAATACAGTCATTAAGTCAACTTTCAAACCATCAGAAGTTTCACAAACTTCTGATTCAACAACTGCTGATGTACAAACTCAAACATCTGTTTCAGCTCCTACAACTACTGAAGATGTTCAAACAGCTGAACCAGACATTATAAACCTCAGTGGTTTGTTTGAAGAAGTACAAGAGCCACCTACACCTGTCAGTGGTTTACCACAACTAATTGAACACAATGATCATTCATTGGATCAAATCATGGGAGATATTGCATCAGGTGTTCTCACAAGAAACCGGCTTTCCAACTTTTGCTTCTTCTCAGCATTCATTTCTCAGTTGGAACCTAAGAAGTATCAAGAAGCTAGCCCTCAAAGACAACAATTTGGTGCAAGCTTGCAAGAAGAGTTGCTCCAATTCAGGAAGCAACAGATCTGGGAAATCTGTCCCTTACCACCAAACAAGCTCCCAATTGGCACAAGATGGGTTTTTAGGAATAAACAAGATGAAGCTGGTATGATTATTAAGAACAATACAAGACTGGTGGTACAAGTTTATTCTCAAGAAGAGGGAATTGACTATGATGAAACCTTTGCTCTAGTTACAAGACTTAAAGCCATCAGGTTATTTTTGGCTTATGCTATTTCCAACAAAATTAAAGTTTTTCAAATGGATGTTAAGAGTGCATTTTTGTATGGAAAAATTAAAGAAGAAGTGTATGTCTGTCAGCCACCTGGGTTTGAGGATCCTTCTCATCCTGAGTGGGTGTACAAACTTGACAAGGCTCTTTATGGGCTAAAATAGGCTCCTAGAGCCTGGTATGAAACACTTTCAAACTTTTTGCTCAAAAATAACTTTACAAGAGGCTCCATTGATAAAACTCTTTTCATAAAACATGTTGGAAATCATGTCTTACTTGTTTAAATTTATGTTGATGATATCATATTTGGTTCAACAAACACAAAACTGTGTGATGAATTCAAGAAACTCATGCAATCAAAATTTGAGATGAGTACAATGGGAGAACTATAGTACCTTTTAGGACTGCAGATTAAACAACAAACAAATGGAACTTTTATACATCAATCTAAATATGTTAAAGAATTGTTGAACGAATTTTCTTTACAAGACTGTAAATCATGTTCCACTCCCATGACACCAACCACACAAGCTGAACCAGATGATCAAGGAAAACAGGTTGATCAAACCATGTATAGATGTATGATAGGTTCCCTTTTGTATCTAACTGCTTCTAAACCAGATATTATGTTTTCAACATGTGTTTGTGCTAGATATCAATCAGCTACTAGGGAATCACACCTCATTGCAGTCAAAAGAATCTTCAGATATCTGAAAGGAACTCTTACACTTGGAATTTGGTATCCTGCTTCTAGCAATACCAAATTAACAGCTTTTTCAGATAGTAACTATGCAGAGTGCAAAATGTCAAGAAAATCAACATTTGGTGGTTGTCAATTCTTGGGACACTGTCTAGTGTCCTGGCAATCAAAGAATTAAACATCTGTTGTAACTTCAACTACTGAAGCTGAATACATTGCAGCTGCAAGTTGTACATAACAGATACAATGGCTCCAATATCAACTTCTTGATTATGGAATCAAAGAGAGCAAGACACCATTACTTGTAGACAGTAAATATGCCATTAGCATCATTCAAAATCCTGTTCAGTTCTCAAAAACTAAACATATTGAAATCAGGTATCATTTCATAAGGGATTGCTATGGAAAAAGGCAAGATTGAAGTGAAGCATGTGACTACAGCTAATCAAATAGCTGACATATTCACAAAACCCCTTGACACATCAACATTTCAGAAGTTAGTATCCATGCTTGGGATGCTAAATTTGTAAGTGTTTCTTTTATTGTTTGCACATATTTTTATTTTCACTTACATTTGTCTGTCATAAAACTTCTGAAAAACAAAAAGAGAGAAACTACTGATGTACAAAACATCAGTATGGGGATATTTTCTGAAAAATGATTAATTTCTGATAAAATAAACTTCAGAAGTTATGAATAAAGTGTTTATAAACATTCTCATCATTTTTTAACAAAATACTGAAGAGAAAATGGGAACTACTGATAAAAGTTGTTCTTCATCAGCAGTTTTGTCAATAAGGGTAAATCAGACATTTCCCACTTCAGAAGTTTGACCTAGGGCGGTTATAAACTTCTGATAAACACCTTTTCCATCACTTATCCTTTCAAAAAGCAAAATTCCTTCCTTCTCTCTAAAAAAACTCTCAAACCCTCACCTGCAAAAAAAAAAAAAACACTGTTCGATCCACACATACACAAACCACATGGCTCTCGTACTGAAACAAGGACACAATCAAAGAGGCTACTTTGAGAAACATGAAGCCTGGTCCCAATACGACGAAATCATTGATTTAGTCATATCCCAATACTTCACTGCACTCACCATTGATCCTCCAACCCATACTGAAACTCTTTATGAGTTCTGGGCAAATGCCGAGACGGTGACATTGAATGATTAGATCATTTCCCTAAATTCAACCATCCAAGGGAAAGTAATGGCAATCACACCGGCTACTCTGGGAATAAGACTGGGTCCGGATGATGTGGATGCACCAGATAATTTTCCCAACTCTGAAATTTATTTAACCATGACAGAGTGTGGTTTCCAAGGTTCTCTCTCACATGCAACAATTTTTAAGAAATATTTTAAACCAAAATATAAACTTTTGTTTCATTACATCATCATGTGCTTGGGTCCAAAACCTGGATCTTATGATCAGATGCCCTCTACTTTTCAACCTATTTTTCATTCCATTGTGAATGAAACAAAATTCAGGGCATCAGTACTTTTCTTTAATGAGTTGGTGTTGCATCACCAAAATTCTAAAAAGAAGTTTTTGTTGTATCCAAGGTTCATAATGCATTGCATAATTAAAGAACTTGGAGATGAGGTGCTTGTGGGAAAAATAATTGTTTTAAATCCATTAACCTCACAAGCATACTCAAGGCATAACAAACCGGCTGCCTGGCCAGAAGATGACCAAGGGGAACCAGGAACAGTCCCCATGGAACCACCATCTTCCAAATCCTCACCCAAAAAGGCCAAGAAAATCAAACAACAAAAACCTAAACCCACCAACCTTAAAAGAAAGACAGTTCAGGAAATTGAGATGCCTGAAACTGCTGATATGCAATCTGCACTTGTGAAAGATGTGACTGAAACATCCTCTCAGTCCCATCCATCTCAAACCCACAAAAGAGCACCAATCACCATTATTTTCAAAAGAAAGAAATTCAAAAAGACCATAACTACTAATCCTTCTTTTGAAACTGCTGAACCTTTAACCCAAACTGCTGAACTAGAACCATCACACACAACCATTGAAATCGCCAAACTTCTCTCTGGGCTAAAAGAGACAATCCCATCAGAACATGTCATTCCCCAACAACCACATCAAACAGGGGAAGTACCGTCAGAAGTTGACATGGATGTGGATGTCATTAGCCCTATCCCAAGAGATGAGGATGAACCAAGGTTTCTAAGCCCAAAATTAGAGACCTTAGGTACATTTGAGGCTGCTACTACTCATTTACCACCCAGTGATGGATCTGAGGACAGAAGTAGCATTGCTAAAAGCTCACTTGTGGTAACTACTGATGAAGGCTTTATGCCTGAGGTAGGAAATCCTCAGAACCAAGAAACAGAGGTTTATGAGACAACTGGGTTGGGCCCAGCTCATGGTACAACTAATAATGTCCTCATTGAGGATGTCATCAGGGATTAAGATGATTCCATTAATTTGGATGATGATTCACACTCCACAAAACATGAATTGACGGCTGCTAGTGAAGGTCCTAAATCTGGTGTCTCTAAGCTCAAGAGCTGGTCACAACAGATCAGGTTAAAGACCACTTAATCCCTGATTCCCCTAAAGTGGCATCTTTAGTACATTCTGAAGATCACCCCAAAACACCCCCTCACTAAAAATGCCTACCCAATTCCCTGGGTCATCCAGCATAGACTTGAACCACCTATGCAGCCCAGATGGTCCCCTATACCAGATGATGAACACTCTTATTTCCAATCACCTAATATCTTTCACAACTTCTTAGGAGTTGAAAATAACAAATCAATTTGAGGTGATCAACAATAAACTAAGTGAGCTGTCCACCAAAATTGACAACAATACAAGACAGCTTGCAGAGTTGTCTTGTAGAATTTCTAAACTTGGCAGGCTTCCAGAAGTGGATGAAGCCAAAAAGGGGAAGAAAATTAAGGAACCAAGGGAGTCATTGGAAGCCAGGATAAAGGCAAAAGTGGCTCAACAAGAAGAAAAAGAAGCTGAAAAAGACTTAGAAGATCAAGATAGGCTTCTTTCTGGAACTGAAGTTGAAGCTGAAACTTCCCAAGGCCTCAATGAAGAAACTTCTGAAGACTCTGAAAGTACTGACGACAATCCTTCAGTAGTTGATACTTCTATCAACACTTCAGCAGTTAACACTTCCAACATTCAAACTGTAGAGCCTTCTATGGCAACTGAACACATTCCAACTCATATTCCAAGGCCTGCAACCAATCAAATGCCTGTACTAAACCCTTTTCCCATCTTAATGTCCAAAGAATTACTGGAGAAGAGTCTACTTGAAGCACAAAGAAAGGCTAAGGAAGATGAGATCTGGAACAGCCTGGAAGCAAGGGAAGATATGAGCTACACTGAAAAGCTTAAAGCTTATGAAGAAGAGTTGAAGAAACAAGCTGAAATTGAAAGAGTTGCTGAGGAAGACAAAAGACAACAACTGATGTCTTTCATTACAAAGAACAACAAGACTAAAGCATATTCACTCAAAGGGCTCTCCATAGATGAGCTTATAATAAGAGCTCAACTTGTTGCTGACAAGATTGCTACTGAAAAAGACAGAAGGGCAAAGAGAGCTGAGATAATTGATGAATTGGTAGCCAATGATTTTGGTTCAAAAGCCTCAGTGTTAAAATGGAGAGAAGACACATTATTTGACACATATAAAAGATTCAAGGCTGACAAGGCTGCAAATCCAGAGAAGTACAAAACTTCTGAAGTGTCAACTTCAGTAGTTAGAACTTCTAGTGCTAGACAATCAAGGCCTGCTACCAAAAGAAAGCAAGAGGAAATCACAAAGATTGAATTCAAGATGGTATTACTGGAAGGCAATACAGTTGTAGAAGGAGACTTTGAGATTGAAGAAAAGCCTCTGCTAACACAATTCAGGGATCCTTCAACATTTGCTTACCAAATTCAGAAGACTATAACTGATAGACTGCACACAAAGGTAATCACTGAACATCACTTACCTACCTTTGAAATACCTAATGTGGTGCAAACAGAAGATAGAAGAGAATCCCACCTGAGGGTCACTGAAGTAGAAAAATATCTAACACTCAGGAACATCCCAGGGATCCAACATGGTCTCTTACACTTTAGATTTTGACAAATCTAAATTCTGATTATAAGATGGTCATTTACTGATTCCAACTCAGTATTAGTGAAAAGGAGAGATCGTTCAAGCAAGGCTTTCAAATCCATGAATGAAATGAAGAATCTATCTACACAAGGCTTGCTTACAATTCAACATCTTGAACCTGAACAAGGATCTCTCACAAATGAACAACTGAACCAGCTCAAGACTTCCATGTTCAGAGAAATCTGGAAGATACTTGAAGACAGAAGAATACAATAAAGAATTAGATAAGGTTTTGGCTTCATCAATCCAGGGGGAGATTGTAAGGACAGAAAGGATTGAAGAAACCTTATTTGCCAGCCTTAGTCTAATTCATACTTCTGCCAAAATATTCTAAGTATGAAACTACTGAAGAAATAAGACACAAGTACTGAAGAAGGATTCAACAAGTACTGAAGAATAAAGATCAGAAGTTCTGAAGTCAAACCAGACAAGTCTACTAAAGAACTACTGAAGACAAACTACTCATCATCAGTAGTTTGTCATTCATCTTCACTTGTAATAGAATCTTTCCACCGCCCTTATGTTTCAGTAGTTTATTAGTTTATTATTACTTTATCATTTTGTACAAGTTCCAAGACTACAGCCTGTTGTAGTATTGCTTTTGTTTGAAGTATTGAACAAGTTGTATGTATATGTTCGTCTATAAATAGATGGGTTCATCCCACTATTTTAGACATTGATTTTAATTGAAAACTGAAATCCTTCAAAGCTTTTACTTGTTATTCCATTTCATTAACTGAGAATCGATTGGCTTATTTATTGTCATATACATTCAATACTTAGATTCTCATTAACTGTCTTTAGTTTATAAACATCCAGGGAGAGTAATAACTCCTATTGATAGTGAAACTTTATAACTTATTCCGCTATGCGATAATGCTTTGATTTAAACTTGCAAAACACATAAGTGTTCATAAGCAAACAACTGATAAAGAGCATACTGATCCATCATGTTTTAATTCAAGATTGATTCAAATCTTGTTTTTGATATTTTTGGAAACTTAATCTCCATAAATTTTGAAATCATGTTGACAAAGTCAAAATTTCAAAATATTATGAAATTATGGAGATAATTAATTCCTATTTAAAAGCGGAAACAAGATTTAATTAAATCCCTAATTTTGAATCACCTAACTTTATCACTTTTAGTTTTCGATAATAATATGGTTTTCGGTTTTAAATATTAATAAATTAAGTTCTCGGAGAATCTCTCAGTTTCCGAATTCAGGTTCTCAGTTATAAAGCTTTCAATCAGGTTCACGGACAGGAGTTCTCGGTCAAGGTCTTCTACTTTGAAAACCCATGATGTTTTCGAGATTCCATAATTTTTACGAGAACCCATCTTATTTATAGAGAACTGTCATGTATTTGAGAACCAATATTTATTCGAGAACTATTAAAGAATCCGAGAACTATTAGTTATACGAAAACATAAGTTATTCGAGTACTCATAATATATTCGAGAACTCATCAATATATCGAGAACTAATTCTGATATACGAGAACTTATCATGACATTCGAGAACTCATTATGATATCTAAGAACTCATTAAGTCTTCGAGTACTCACAATTTTTTCGAGATCTCATAAGTTTTCCGGGAACTCATCACTTTCGAGAACTCATTAAGTCTTCAAGAACTCATAATTTCGAGAACCCCTTATATTATTTGAGATCTCATAAGTTTTCCGGGAACTCATTATTTTTCCGAGAACCCCTTATGCCATTCGAGAACTCATATAATTTTTTTTAGAACTCAATTATTTGAGAACCCATTATTTTGAGAACTCATAAGCTAATTTAAGAACTCTTCATTTTTTCGGGAACTCATAAGATTACTGAAAACCCATTACCTTTTCGGGATCTCTAATAAAATTTGGAGTTTTGATAAAACATAATGTATCAAGTTTATTCAAAACATTATTTCCAAAACCTTGCTTAACTTGAAATAACATTTTACGTGTCACTTCTGTCCAAAGGTGATGTGTCACAATAGTTCGTTATATAAGGTCTCGTTAAGCATTGTAGCTTGGTTCACATAATTTCCATAAGGTTTCACTTCTGCCCAAAGGTGATGTGTAACAGATTATGTTGGTGAACTAAGTGTATGGCATTAGAACTTTGAGTGTCTCAGTTCTGCCCAAAGGTGATGTGTTATATTCACTGTTAGCAACTTAATACTTAAATAAATAGCATATAGCCAAAGCTGGAGCATGTTATTTAAGTAGCTTATGTTGGTGTTATGATATATCACGTCTTTTTTACAAAATTGATCCTTCATTAATATAATGATCACAATCTAAGTCCGCCTTACATCAATCCCCATAACTCGAAACTAATCTCACGTTCTTTTGTAAATTACTATCTCAACTAAGTAATCCACTCTAATCATCAGATCTAAGAAGACTTATCTTAAACTTTGTTCTTATTAAGTCTTAAATCACCTCCTAAGACATGACATTCCTACGCTCTATCTGATAAAGTATTACAGAATAACATTGAGCATAAGAAAGTGGGATACACAAAATGTCTCTTATGGTAATCAAGAATGCTTTTACTGATTCCTATCAGGTGAGCTATTAAAGATTCTGAAATTCCTAAGAATAATGTATTATCTATGGAAATGAAATAATATAACGAATTCCTAAGAAGCATGAAATAAATAAATCTAACTCTATGGTTAAATGGGATATGTGAATACATCTTAACATTAATTAACATGACCCATAAAGCTAAGGGGTTACACATGGAAATCAATAAATTTCTAGTGCATAATACCATTTCCACCAGTACGATTAGATGCATTACGAATCAACTATATCACTCAGAAATATCAAAGTAAAAAAATGAGTGTGTTGATAACAAATCACGTACAGGAAAAGGAACGCATTAAACTAGAAAAGTTGATGTTATTCACCTTACTACCATTAAACCTAAAAGAGGAAGAACAATTACCATAGAGAGGATAATTATAAGGTTTGAAAACAAAATACAAGTACTACTCTCAGCTATATGTTTCTCCAAAGGGAAGTCTTACTAAGCAAAACTGTGCCATTAAGAATAAGCATATGCAATGAGATTACCCATATGTAAAGAGAACAGGTGGCTAAGATATGTAGTGCCTAACTAAGGATATTTAACTCCACAAATGCTAATGAATTCCAATTAACACATGATAGTTGAGTCTAGTTTTATACGTTTCCTTACCATAATTCAGCAAATATTTAAGATGAGAGTTGGTGGCAAAATTAAGGGTCTATTAACCATTAATAACTGATCTTAGTGTTGAAGCTTTATGATACCTTACGATAATCTTGAGATTACTCAGAATTTAGTATCAATACTAAAAGCTACAATTTTTTGACAGTTACAAGGTTTTAATGACCAAACCAAAGCCACTATTAAGTTAAACTCTCATATTGTTTGTTGTCATTATCTGAATAGAAACCTTATGAAATAAAACTAGATGATCCAATAACGTTTTTACAACTTTGTTATCATGAAAATGAGAATTTAACAAAGGAAAATGAGACCCATACAATTCATTCACTAAGACCAACATTTCATGAAAAATCATGATCTGGTTACTAAAGGATGCTTAGCTATCAAATCTCATTTTCAATGACTTTAAAGCATGTGGTAAACGCCCTAAACATTAAATGGCAAAAGGAATAAATGGGTTTCCATCATAAGTCATAACTAATTGACATTAGTGGAGCTTAGATAAATATCTAATTATATCTATTCCGTTTCCTACAGACTAGAAGTATCAAAGAAATTATTTCATATATACTTAATAAGATTCCCTCTAAGTATGTCCTTGAAATATTCTCGTTCGCATGCATCGCTAAAACTTATTATGTGGAGATACTAAGAGACCTAAAAGATTAGTGGGATCATTAGATGTCCTACTTATGACTTGCAAAAGTTACAGAGGTGGGGGAACGACAATTTGATCTATCCTCAAAATACACTTCTTGCACTGGACAACGCTCTATCACAACTTGTCTTCTTAACATTTAATTTACCCCTAACAAATTTTTATGGATGCCTAAATATGGGCGAACTTAGATTTCTTACTAAAGTAATCCTCATCAAGAGAAATGACAATAAACATCATTAGGTTGTTTTCTCTATTAAAATCTATGGATCTTCCAAATGTTAGACCTTAATCATGCTGAATTCTTTAAGATTTCCAAAGTAAGTGGGAGCAGTAAAATTCCTTATTATTACTTTTCGGAAGTACAAGATGCGGGGGAGAGACTCATTAAAATTCGAGACTCATTAAGTTTAACTACGAATTTAACTTCGATTATTCCTCTTGTACACCTTACTTCACCAACTCTTACACACTTAGAAACTAATGTTGCCCTCATGAAACTACTGCCCCGCCTTAGAGATCCCCAGAGTGAACTCCTACTGCTCAGGTCATGCATGGGGGTCGCTAAGTTACTTTTTGGGTTACGAACTTGCCAACCCCACTTCATGGTGGATGCGGTATCCCTTTTCGATGATGGTCTCCGCGAAGCTATTGAAGATATAGTTGTGTGTGGCGGCCCCTTCTTCGGGGACCTCCAGTGGCGCTTGGCATCCTTGCCGATGCGTTTAGGGGGTTTGGGCCTCCTTTCAGCTCGAGATGTTGGGGTCTATGCCTTTGTGGCGTCCAGAGCTCAGTCTTGGGAACTTCAAGATCATATCCTCCGAAACAGTGGGGTCATTGGACTAGACCCAGACTATCAACAGGCGCTCGAACGCTTAAATGTCTATCTCCCGGACTTTGATATTGGCGGTTTTTCTAACAAGGACACCGCCCCCCCAAAGCCACAAAAAACTTTGGCGAATGCTCTTTTTAGCAAAACTGCTCAGAGCCTGGGAGAAATTTTTGAGTTGTCCACTCGCCAGAAGGCGGTGATTGAATGCCTAAAGGGCCCTCATGCTCAGGATTTTTTGACCGTTATCCCGATTGAGGGTTTGGGTCAATGCATGTCTGCAGTAGAGTACAGGGCTATACTCAAGTACCGATTGATGATCCCTATGTACCCGGAAGATGAAACATGCCCCATCTGCCGTAAAACTTGCATGGATAAATACGGAGAGCATGCAATTCATTGCAAGGAGCTCCCTGGTTTCAAATATCGGCACGACTGGGTGAGGGACGTTTTGTGGGATATCTTGAGAAGAGCTGGGATCTCTGCCAAAAAGGAGGCCCCTGTAAACTTCCTCACAGACCCCACGGAAGGGAGATCTACCCTGCGACCCGCAGATCTGCTTGTCTTTGGTTGGGAGAGGGGAAACATGCCTGTGTGGACCTCACCGGGGTATCTCCGCTGGTTGGGTTAAGGGGAACAGGGTTCGTAGCTGGGCAAGCATCAAGAAAGGCGGAATCAAAGAAAGTAGATAAACACGCTAAAGCTTGTGCAGATAACCAACATGTCTTTATCCCTCTGGCCTTCGACACCTTTGGCTCCCTGGCGCCAGAAGCTATTCGTTTCTTGACCAGGGTCCAACGGGTCGTCCACAGCAATGTTTCATCCCCAGGGGGGCAAGGTTTTGTCTTTAGTAGACTAGGGTTTGCAATTCAAAAAGGGGTGGCGGCGCAGCTTGTTGCCCGTCTACCTGCTATTATGATGTAACTTTCGTATTTTGTTCTAATCTAATGAAAAGTTAAGTTTGTATCATAATAAACTCAATGTTCAACTCAGGAGGTCATCTGGGTCTAAAAGCCCACTAACTTTGATGATTATGTAACCTACCTGACTAATACAAAATGGATGTTTGGAAAGATTACCGATCCTGCCTCTTCTAATTAAATCATTAGTATCAATCAATCTTCTAAATGGAATAAAGCTATTATTAGCAAAATTTAATTTCATAAATTAGAATAACGTTTGGGATTTTGTTGAATAACCTAAAGGTATTCATAATTGAATCAGATCCGAATGGGAACGTTGTAAGATAAGATTGATTGTAAAATATTATATTCAAGAGGGATTAGAGTATCAAACAATCTTCTTTTCTGTATTACAAAAGATTTTTTTGAGGATCATTACCGTCCTAGTAGCTCATAATGACTAAGAGCCACATTAGATGGACATTAAGACAACTTTCCATAACAATGACCTACATGTTCATTAAGCAACCTGAAAGTTCTAAACTGAAGGTTAAGAACACTTAGTTTGTAAGTTAATAAGATCCATGTATGGGTCGATGCAAGCATAAAATGTATTTAAATCATAATGAAATTACTCTTCATCAAGAACTAAGTGGATTAACGAACCTACCTCAAGATGAGTGGGAGCAACTAATGAAAAGTTGTCCATACATAGATGACATTTCTCTTGACAAGTATATGTTACCTAAGTCAAAGCATTATTCATGCATAATTTTGACATGATGAATATTGGGGATTCCTCTTACATGATAGGAATCAAAATATACCGAGATAGACCCAATGGGATATTAGTTTCATCCCATAAGTTTTACTCTAAGTGGGTCCTTAAGTATGTAACATACAACATTGCTTTCTTTTAGAGGATAATAGGATAAATGAGATTATTACCTTATGCTTCATTAAATAGAAGACTTATGTAAATTTAAGTCTATGCTTGTTTATGATATTGTTCATATTGGTTAGTGCTAGACTTGTTTAGATTGATGAAAAGCATCTAATGGAACATTACAATATCTTTAAGAAACAAGAGACTATGATCTAAAGAAGAAGTGAGAACCTAAAGTGATTGACTACTCTTATTCTAACTTTGTTATATTCAAAGGAAATCAAGTGTCAATTTCGGGGTATATTATAACGTCAGCAGACATAACTATCTTATGGAGGAGTCATAAGGAACTATTAACAACAACCTAAGTTATCATGACATAATGTGTTGCTGATCACAACAGAATGGTCATTAGATGTTGTTGGTAAATTTATCAGATGACTCATAACTTATTAACTCTATGTAAATACTAAGTTGAAGACTTACTGTGATAAAGTCAGCTGCCCTAATTTCTTGAATAGTAACAGTTTGAGATGAGCTGCATTAGAGTTTGATACGAAATTATTGTTCGCTTATGATTAAGAACAAATAGAGGAAATCAGAATTTTGTATCGAATGCATTCATGATATGCTTATGGATCCAATAACTAAAGGTCTATCACCCATAAGTCTCACTCACGGGCCAACTAAGAGAAAATGGTATCACTAATGACCATGTACAACTTCATATCGTAATATGAATGACTCATGAGTAATGACTAATGACTAATTTTCCTCATTATGATTTGTTTGTCTATTAGTATGCTAGGCTAGCATAATGGCATAAAGAAAATAATATAACAAATCAACAACTAAGGGCATAACGTAAATTGATCCTAATGTTAATTTTTAAATTTGGATTGTAGTATGATTAATGGGGGTCCTAAGTCGAATATAGACTTAACGACTATATTTCTCTGCTACAGTTTGGGTTTAGAATTAAAATGAGTATTAATCTCTCGAGACTAACGTAATGCTCATAACAAATGATTACTCGGCTATGTGGGAGTATGTTGGAATAAATATACGTGAAGTTTGTATATTTATCGATAGCATTTATAATCATTTGTATAATGATGATCAATTATTAATTATCCTAAGCCTAATAACATATAAGTCTTTGATGGGCGGACTTATTATTAGATGGGCCTTATAGGGTGTCCCCTGGGTATGCATAAATAATGAGAGTTTACTAGGGATTAAGGGTTAGACAAAATCATTAACATAACACCATTAAAACTTTTGGCCCTCCCTCTCTCTAAATCGATTCATCATCAAGAATCCTAAATCCATCATAACTGCATACTCTAAAGGGAGCCCAATCATACTAACAATCATGTCAACCTCTACTCTCTCAGCATCAATGTCAGGTCTCACGAATCTCTCAGGTATTATCATTATTATTATGTTTTCCATTATATACAATCAAAACTGATCAACATGATGATATTCATAAACAATTCCAAGAAGGAATTGAGTATCTTGTTGCCTATGATATGTTAATAGTAGTAAAACAAATACTTAAAGTAAACGCTTAAGGTGTTTGAGGAATTAAGGCACCCCATAAAATTTGAACAATCGGTGTTTCAAGTAAAATCCAATAAAAAATTTCTATACATTTTCCTGAATTGGAATCCCCACTTGTACCTACATACAACCTTTAACTATTTTTGTGTATATCCCCTCAAAGAGGTGAAAGAACAAAAATTAAAACAATTTCGAAAAATGAAGGCTTATCACTAGTCTTCAATCAATGGGAATCACCACTTAAAATTTCGGTGAGTTATCACTGACGTGTGTCAAATACATCTATAGAACAGAAAAAATTGTATCGTATACTATATAACACATCAAAAAAATTCAGTGTCATCAGTCGTTCCTTTGTAGATCTGCCTGTGGTCTACAATGCATCACAAAGAATGTAATATGGTTGTGAGTTGGTTAAACACATCCTCTTGGCATGAAAGAGTTAGACCTCCCATCGGATGATCAAACCCAAATTCTTCTTCTGATTGACGTAACAAGTTTTGGAACAATGGTTGTTCCAAGTATGATATTGGGACAACAAACCGTCTCTTTTGCTCTTCACCAACATACACTGCTAGATGGCCTTTTGGCACATCCCGATGATGATTTCTGCTTTGGTACGAGCTCAATCTGCTGAAACCTTTTAAAATAGAAATAGACGAAGATAACCACATGAGACCCATATGCGAGAAAAAGAAATATAAGCTCGTGAAAGACTAATATATTGGATACGGAAGAAGACTTGCAGTACTTTGAGTTGTGCTTGAGACTTGTATATATATTCACAGCATCGTACCTTATCTTGGATTATAGAGCCTCACATGGCTTGGCCTATCAATGTCTTTCCAGGAATGTACTATATTAATTTTTAAAACAAATATATATAGAGAGATTAAAAATAACGCGTACAAGTCATATGTATAAGCAATTATGTACAAAACAATCTAACTGAGCAAGTGAATTAACTACTCGCATTCACATGAGCCTCCATGTTTTTTTATTCTTTAGTAGTTTACTGATTCAAATTATATTATTCCTCACACACAAATACAATTAGTTCCCGATTAAAACACAAATACAACTCCATAATGGACGATCCAACCAGAGTCGGCTCGACAATGTTGCTAACCTAAGCTAGGGGTTGGGGCCCCCTAAAAATAGGGCCTCCATTTAGTAAAAATCTATATATTCTAGATAATTATTATACAAAAAAATAGTTTAAGAGATATAAATTTTATCTCTAATATATTTATACACACGCGCAATATAACTTTTTTTTAGCTTAACAATAATGTTTTTAGTATATTATATTGATAGTCTCGAGTTTGAGAAATGTTGAAGGTTTATATCAAAGAGTTTTTGTGTTTTTGAAAATGGCCCATACGTTTTAGTTCGCTTTAGACCTCTGAAAACGTAGAGCCAGCCCTGGATCCAACCTTAATGGGGTCAGCGTTTCTCCTCCAACTGAGTTACAATCTTATCAAGTTCAACATTTTAGAGCGAATAAAGGAATGTCCTGTTATCATCACTCAGAAAAGGTCACATGTTAGGATTTTAAAGCAGCAGCCTCATTGACTCAATTATTAATCTTCATTATTAATCACCAATATGGATTAAAGCATATATATTGGAGAATGTTGAACAAGTCAAAATCTGATGCTAATCATTTAACTCTAGATCTACGAGCTAGACTCGGAAGTTAAGTTAAATTCTTGATAGAGGATGTTGTTGAATGATTACGATGTTAGTGCACTACAACTATTTGTATGAGAAGAATGTTACAGTTTAAGTATTATTGTAGTACTCAGTATTGTAAGTTTAATAAAAGAAAAAATATGTAAAAGTACCCTAATGGGCATAGATCCTGTATATTTCATGTGACCGAGTCTAAATGGGTTGGACCCATCTACTTAAATCTAGCTACAAATCATTAGTTGTAACATATTGTATGCCTACAGTCGTACCAACATATCGTTTCAGCGTAAATTGATGTTTGTACCATACCGTGGTACAGTGGCGAAGCTTGACCCGAAGGTTCGGGGGGTTGGAAGTCACCGGGGGTTTGGAAGTCACTGGTTTCGGGGGGTCGAAAACCAGTTTCGGGGGTCGAAACCCTATATTTTCAAAATTTTCTATACGGATACTATATAATCGGAACTTTTGCGCGAAAATCCGGGGGGGTCGGCTGCCCCTCCCCGCCCCTACAAACCTCCGCCACTGCCGTGGTACCCAACATTTATTTCTTTCACTTGAGCGTATGCCCTGGCATACTTTACCTTTTGACTTTTTTTTTCCCTAAATATCAAGTGAAGGTTAATTTTAATAAAACCTTTCTAAGACATCATTTAAATGCTATTAGAGAATGAATATTCATGCTTACCATGGCAAATATTCTTTTAACTAAGTAGCCTAAAAGTAACACAGATCAAAAATGTCAAATGATACTACGAAAACCAAGTGTTTATTTTAAATTTTAACAGTGATATATTTTAAATAAAATAGGGCGGCTATACGTGTTGGAACCAATAGGATCGATCACGATAAAAAACGAAGAACAATATTAGACACAAAGTCTTTTTCACTAAGAAATCAAAAACCACAAATAAAACATTAACCCTACCAATCTATTTATACTAAACCTAAACAACCTTTTCTAAACCAATACTAAAACTCAAATATTTATCTATCTCATCAACTAAATTTATTAATTCACTAAGAATTATCATATTAAACCTTCAACTTTTGACTTCTTTCACTTTTCACCAAAACCTAGGATTAAACCAACATTCACCCCCTTAATCCTAGTTTGCGCCCACTTGTTCCTCACATCAACGGTACCGGCTCATCAACTCGAGCAAATTGAGCGACTTCGTCCTCCGGTTCTTGCTTAGGGCACTACCACGCATAGTGACCATACTCTTGGCAATTGTAACATTTAATATGTCTCTTATCTTTATGTGTATCTTTATCCTTTCGATCTTCATTGGATTGGAATCGGCCTCTTCGTCCTCTACCATTACCACGACCTCTTCCATATCCACCTCGGTCTTGATCAAACTCGCCCCGTTTTGATCTTTCTTGCCACCCTTCCTTTGTAAGCATCAACTTACCTTGATCATCATCTTTCTCATCATGATCTTTAATCCTCTCTTCATAGGCTTTCAATCTCCCCACGGCTTCCTCAAGAGACATATTTTCTATCTCCGAATATTGCTCAATCGAAGCAACAATTTGCAAGAATTTCTTTGGGACCGAATTCAACAACTTTCTTACCACCACTTCATCTTCTAAGCTAGACCCAAGACTCTTGAACTTTGTAGAAATCCCACTAAGTTTGCTCGAGAACTCATCAATCGATTCACTTTCTTTCATCTTCAACATCTCAAGTTCGGTTCTAAGAGTTTGTAGCCTTGCCTTTGAACTCTCTCTGCTCCCAAATATCGCACACGAAGCGCTTCCCATACATCCTTCGCATCCTTGTACCTAGCCACTTGAAGTAACACATCTTTGGGTAATGTTTGAAACACAAACCTGCACCACCTTTAGCCATCTTCAATCACACAAAGTTTGTAGTGTTCACACAGAATCACGTTAACTCTTTCTTCGTTTGAATCACACAGATTCTTTTTTCTCCTTCACCACTTAGGTGTTCTTCCTAATCACACAGAATTTTGGTTCACCTAGAATTCCTCCCCGGTTTCACTAAGAATTCCGATTAACTCCCGGCTTCACACAGAATATCCGATTATCTTTTGGTCACACACAGAACCTGATCGCCCTTCACACAGAATCGAATCACACTTTTCGGCTTCACTAATAAATCCGACCACTTCCTACGATTTCACCTAGAAAATCTGATCTATTCCTCGTCTTCACAATAGGCTTGATGGCACACAACAACACAAAATAAATACCCCTTTAATTTCTTCTGTTGCTTGTTATGGTATTTCTTTGTTTCTTGTTTAATATTCGTAAACAACTAACAAACAAATTAAATCAAGCCTTCCCCTTTTTTCTTAGTTAACTTTCGTGTCAAGAAAAAAAAAAAAAAAACAAGTCGGTTGAGTTGTTTTTTTTCTTTGTAATCACTCCTCTATCAAGGTGCCTCACAATTAATTCTCCACCTACTTTATTGTTTCCTTATTTCTTTCAATTGTAACAAGAATTTCTTCACAATTGATTTATACGTAGTAACACCACAAGTTGTTTTCTTCAATTGATTCACACAGAACCTTTTGTAATTTTCTTGGCTTGCAAACAGAAATAGTTGTATAAATCTTCACACAGAAACACTCAGGTTTTAAACAAAAAAACAAACTCGATCAATCTTCACGGCTTTCATAAAGAAACGTTGTGGCTTTGACAACTTCTCAACACGTCTTGCTCTTCGTCTTGGCCTTGGCTCTGATACCAATTGTTGGAACCAATATGATCGATCACGATAAAAAACGAAGAACAATATTAGACACAAAGTCTTTTTCACTAAGAAATCAAAAACCACAAATAAAACATTAACCCTACCAATCTATTTATACTAAACCTAAACAACCTTTCCTAAACCAATACAAAAACTCAAATACTTATCTATCTCATCAACTAAATCTATTAAACTAACATTTATCTCTAATTTAATTCACTAAGAATTATCATATTAAACCTTCAACTTTTGATATCTTTCACTTTTCACCCAAACCTAGGATTAAACCAACAAAACATACCCCCATCTCATTAATTTTTACTGAACATACTTTCTCCCATAAGTTTCACAATAATACAATTCAAACCTATTATTTTTATATTGCTAACTTTTAATATCTTATTATCAACTTAAAAAAAAATGTTCATTTTTATGTTTTATTGATATATTTTAACGTTTTTTAAAACAATATTTTACTATTTTAAAACCTTTTCTTTTAATTTTCCTAAGTATGTTTATTTTTCTTATTTTGATATTTTTAACGTTTTTTAAAACAACTTTATTGTTTCAAAACGTTTTCTTTTAATTTCCTAAGTATGTTTTTTTTCTCTTATTCCTAACAAGGAAAACACTTTTTTCTAAACATTGATTTAAATAACGCTATAAATCTTTTGCAAATGATTTTTTAGTAAAAGGTTTTAACATTTTGTTTAAAAGAATCTTTTCTTTTGTTAAGGAACTATAATGGTTAACTAACATTTAGTTTGATCAATACATTTCATTCTTTTCTCAAGTGATCTTAAATGATCCAACTAAATCAAATAAAAAGTTTGTATCTACTAAGTAAAGGAGGTTGAATCCTTGCAGTTTCATGACTTCAAAATAGTTGTATGATTAGAATGAACACATAGAAATTGAAAATAATTAAAAAAACACTAATTGATTAGGTTATATAAATAGGGATCGTTATGTAGTTTTAGTATTAGTTTCACCACACTTAACTTTTAAATATATTAAAAAATGAGGATTTTTAAAGGGGTTAAACTTGACAAATCTAATGTGATTTTTTAAGAAAGATGGTATAAAAAGTAAGAACATGAGGTGTATTTAGCCCACCTAAAAAAACTACAACAACAAAAGTTCGTGGGATGTTAGAGATAAAAAAAAAAAACAAAAAACAAATGTAGGGACTAAAAAGGACAGAGCAATCCACAAATCACCGCAATACCAATAAAACTTGAAAGTTGAAAATAGCTCAACAACAACTTGAATAGTTTAGTAAGGGTGTTCAAGATTGGATTATCCGGTTTTTGGATATATCTGGAAATTTTGGATGGTGAATACTAATATCTGAATATGTATCTGAACTCGGATAACCAACGGATATCCGAATTTATAACAAAAAAATTGTTTCTTGCATAGAATAAAACTAAACCCGTTTTCGGTTTTCCAAGTTTCCAACATTAAAAACAAAATAAAACATTTATAAATCCACATCCGATTATTTGCTATTTTTTTCTATTTTTTACTATGTTTTAACTAAACCTGGTGCTTATATAATATATATTTACTATTTTTTTCAAGTTCTCGGATATAGGATAATCTAATTATCCGAATTTTATAGAAATTGACGTCTGAATCCGAAAATTCAAAGAATCTGATTTTTTATATGTCTAGTTCAGTTTTGGATTTGATTTTCTTAACACCCGTACCAGTTAGCTAACGGAAGCAGCCACACAGATTTAAGATTTATTCCCAAGAATAATTTTGATTTATATATTTAGTTTTTCTTTAACAGTGACTTTCTTCAAAGCGAAAGTGGCAGAAGTTCATCACACCCGCCTAATCGGCAGGCACTATCCCTTTCCATACGCCCAGACTATGTTGTCTGAATCGGGTCCACGGTGGGGGCTTCGATGTAGGGATGAGCTTGGGATGGTATCGGTACCAACCGATACCGATCCCGAAAACTCCTAAAACCCAATACCGATACCGATACCAAAAGCATACGGTACGGTACCGGTATGGTGTTGGTAATTTAATGTAAAATACCGATACCATATCGATCCCATACCGATACCGATAATAACAAAACAGAAAACCCCTAAATGTGGGTACCGATACCGATACCGATACCGAACACCCTGTATGTGCTAAAGGATCGGCAAATCAACAAAGAAATGATCAAACAAGTTTGATTTAGGTGCGGAAACCCTAAACCAATCACAAAATGATAATCAATCAGATCAAAACAAACAAATCATCATTAAAAGCTTTTCTCATTAATAATCAAAACTCAATTACACGTTAATTTGATCAAAACATGAAGGACACAACGTGAATTAAGCTTAGCAAAACACTAGAGAGACACACTGAACTTGGAGGGAATAATAATGACTAAAACTACATTCAAAAATCAGCTTGACCTATTTATAGGCTGCACGTTCGTCCACCATGAAGGTACGAACGAGCACATTCGACCAAACATACTGGTCGAATGAAGCAATACATAACAAACAAAATCTTCCTTCGCCTCCTGTCTCTCCTTCGTATGAATTATCTTCCTTCGCACCTTTGATTTTCTTCCTTCGCCCACATTAAGACTCCTTCGCCCACTCGACAAAACATATTAACATGTGTTTATTGTAAATCCAAAGCATTAGTCGCATAAATGCATCTACAAACTCCCCCTCGACTATTTCTTGGATTGTTTAACTCTTCGTTCCTCATCCATTCTTTTGTTCATCAGCTTGATCCTCAAAAGTTTCTTCTGTTCCAATGTCATCACCTTTTCAAACACTTGCTTCGGCCTTTTCTTTTTCTCTTCAGAAATCTCTTGAACTTTCACAAACTTGCCGAGCTTTTTGTCATAGTCGCATCCGGCGTTGATATCATGAGCAAAACACAGAAATACCACTCGCTGGTATTTACTAGCCTGTTCAGCATCCTTAACATCACTGAAGATAGGATTGTAATACAACATTATGATGTCCTCATGTGAGCAATTTACTAACCACATAGGATCAAAAATGTGTATTTTCTTGAAACTCTTATCACCATCCTTCAGAACTATAACAGCTTCTGCAATCTTCCAGTCGTAGTACCACCAGATAAAGTCTTTGGCGAAATGTTGAGGAATCTGCAGCAATGGAATGTGCCTCAACACTTTTGGTGGTTTGTACTTTAAGGTCACCTTGGGCAAACCAGTTATATCGTCAATAGTCTTCTTGTGAACAATCCTTTTTGGATATTGAGGTTCAAAGAGGTTCCACTTCGTCCTGCTCTCTCTGGCCATCTTCTCAGCAAAGTAAGCAATCTGACCATTTGTCGTACCGGTCATCTTGTGTCGACAAATATCACGAATTTCCCAGTATGGGAGAGTCTTTAAATCATGGAATCTATCAAAGTATAGGATCCTCTTCTCCCACTTTACTGCTACACACTTCAGTTGCTTTATAAACTTCCATCCCAACGCTTTTCCTTTGAACATGTCGTTGTGGAATTTATAAAAGCTACCCTGAATCTCAGGTTTAGGACGATTTGCCTCTTTCTCTTTTAACTCCCTCAATAACTCTTTCAAGCTATCGGATTGTCTGATAAACGGTTTATCATGCCCTCTGAATATCTCATCAACAAACATATCACTTTTCTCTTTTGCACGTCTCTCGACTTCCTTTAACAATTCATCTGTGAAAGCAGTAAATCCAGAATTCTTGTCTCTTTTGAAATATTCTGGATACTCTTCACTCGTCACATCCTCAACTTCTATGTCTTCGAAACCAGGTATATCACGATCATCAGAATGATCTCCAGCTTCCTTTTCAGTTAGATCAGGAATCTGGTTATCAGCTAATAATTCTTCAACAGTTTTGCCAACCTGTTTTGCCAGACATTCAAAGATCTCTTTCGCCATCGCCGCCGAGACTTCACCGTCTTCCAAATCTGGATCATCATACTCCAATTCAAACACCCGGTCACGAGATTCAAAGATCTCAGAAAATCTGCTGGTCATGACAATCGTCCAGACTCGATCAGTGAGCATCTGGCGATACATTTGTTTGTCTTCTTCTGACATAGACTTTAGCTTTTCGTTCCAAAAGATCGTATCATCATCTACTGATCCTCCAGGGGCTTTCGAACTAGATTCTTCACCTTTTCCAGATTCTCTCTTCTCATACTTGTATCTGTCTGTATCATCATCATCATTGTCATCATCATCATCATCATCATCGGATGCAGAACTGTTATTATCACCAGATCCATCATTTGAACCATCATCATCATCATCATCTTTATTCTTTTTAGGATTTTTACCAGCATCTTCATCAAGATCTGCATCATCCTCCTCATCCTCATCTGACAGTTCAAAATCAACTTGCTCCTCTTCAAGCTCTTTATCTTCTTCACCTTCTTTCAGCTGAGGAGCTCGAGAGTATAAATCCTTTATCAGATTATCCATGTTTTTGTTACCTCTTTCAGCTTCTTGTTTTCATCTTTCAAAGTTATAATCCGTCTGGTGTTTCTCTGCTCATGTTTCAACAACTTTTTGTTATCCTTCTGCAACTTTTTGATCTTCTGTTTCAACTCTTCATTATTCTCATGTGTTGAAACAACTACATCAAGCATCTTTGAGTCGTTTTGTCTAAGTTGGGCAATCTCAGTCTGCTGCTTGTTTATCAGATTCATCATTTCAGTTAGTCTCCGGTTAACAGTATCCATCACATCACTATCAACTGTAACCTTTTCTTGGGGACTTCAGCAACCTCTGGCAGTTTACCCTTCTTTATCTTCTTCAGAACATTATCTAATGCTTCATTGAATGCATCAACAAGTAAATCAGCTTCCTGTTCTGTTCCTAAAGTAGCTGTGGTTTTCTGCTTCTTTGAGGCTGGAGCAGCAACTGGAGATTTTGAGCTAGTAGCAGGTGGTAACTTCTTTCCTGCTATCCGTGTCTCTATCTCTCTAGCTCTCTTTTCTGCAGGTCTTACAACCTTTTCTTTCTTCTTATACTGGGGCTTCTTCGGTTTCTCCCCCTGAACTGGCTCCCAGACCTAAATCTTCATCCTTTTCGTCCAAACGAATAGGACTCTTCATTCTCTGCTCTTCAACTGATCTGTTCAAACTAACAGACTCACCAACCATAGTGGCCTTGGGCGTGGTAGTCTTTAACGTTTCAGTTTCAGAATCCCAGTGTTCATCTTCTTGCGTCTCTTCAGAATCAATCGACGCCTCATCAACAATATGCAATCCCTTCTTAGCCATTCTTATTTCTTCTTGGTGTACTCTTCTTCTTAGCAGGTTCAGAAACAACTTCTAACCTGATCTCTTTCTCCTTTCCCTTTCCACTCTTTGATCCAACATTAACAACCTGTCGCTTACGCTTCGCATCTGGATCAACAGGATGTAATGGATTATCTTGATCTGAATCACTGTTAGCATGTCTCACTAAACCTTCACCTGGATCCTCATAGTCAATTCTCGCCAAGTGTCCAAATAAACGTCTAACAGGTGGACGTTCATTCATTGACAATCCTTTATAAGCTTTCATCCTAGCCAGTGTATTGATTGACATATGTTCTTGAACGACAATGTGCTTAGGATCCCTCTTCAACTCTTTGTATTTATGATCAAACACCATCTGGAGGAATCGAGGATACAGCAAAAACTTCAGATTCCTCGTGCCATTCACAGGCTCCAACAAATGTTCCATCAGCATCCCTGATACATTGAACGGTTTGTTCAATACCAGTGCTACCATCATCGAGCTAATACTCTTTCGCATCAAATCATATCCTCCAGCAGCTGAACCAAAGACGTGTATCAACACATGTGCCAAGTATTTGGACTGTGGACACAGCTTTCCCTTGTGCAATGAACCATCAGTAATCGGCCCATTGTACTTCATCCTCAGAAAGCACTTTCGTTGTTCCATAAAGCTAAGCTCTCTAGGATCAGTCTTTTCATCTTGAAGATTCAAGGCTTCTCTAATATCCTGCTCAGAAACAATAACCATCTTTCCTTGGATCTTGCTAATCACAGACGATTCGCAATTCCAGAAATCCATCTTTGCTTCAGTCCAGAATTCTTGTATCATGTCTCTATAGATAATGGTAGGTGTAGCAATTGCGTCTATCACCCGACTTCTTTTCAAGAACTCTATGATTTCAATGAACTCAGTATGCTTTTTAACCTCTCCAAGATACGCACAACAATTATGCGCATTCTCGAATGTTAAAAGCTCTTCAGTAACTTTCTTTGCAGGCTGTGAGGATGATCCGGCTTGTTCAGTAGGCTTCTCCTGTTCAGACATGGTTCAATCTGCAAAACAAAACAAATAAACATGTTAAAAATCGACAAAATATTCAAAGTTGAAAATTTGGTATTTTATCTTCTCATTCGCCCAAACGGAGGTGCGAATGAGAGTTTATTGGTGTGAATGAGAAATTGTAAAGGTACGAATGTGAAAATTTATAGACAAAAGTTTCATTCGACCGTTTTAATTTCATTCGCCCAGACAAATATCTCCTTCGCCCAAATTATGCTCCTTCGACCATTCGAAATGGGCGAAGGAAACTGTCTGCAAATTTAAATTTTCAATTTTGAATTGTATTGTTTCTGATCATGTTATTTTGATTTGTTTGGCAAGTAATAGCACCGATTAAAGTTTCCTACCCAACAGTTTTATCAATTAGACATTATATCAGTGTTTTCTAGATAAAATTAGGGTTCTAATGAAAATGATGATCAACTGATCAAAATGATGGATTAGAATCCTTAATTTTTGGATTTTCTCCCCCTAAAACAATGATATAATGAATCCAAATCAACAATTTCAACAATGAACACGGTTTGAATCAGTTTTTGATTTCTAGGGCTCAGATCTGAAAAACAACGATTAAACCTTGAAACTGAGGTGTTAACCTGTAAAAAGTAGTGCAAAATGACCAGTAATCAAGGACGAACACAATGGTATATGGCAAAATATCAGGGCAACAAGTGGACTTCACTTCAGAATTTTTGAAAAATTTTTGTGAGGGTTCGAATGAGACTGAACAGGTATATATAGGCATGCTCCTTCGCCCAAATACACTGGTCGAATGAGAAGCTTTTGGCTCCTTCGACCCTATCTAAAGGTTCGAAGGGGACAAAAGGGTTCGAATGTGGAAATTATTCAAGAACACTCCCATTCGCCCAAATATACTATACGAAGGAACAACAAAAATTCCACGTTCGACCAAACGAATGGGCGAACGAAAACTGGAATTTTGACAAATTTTCCAAATCTCAAAAACGAGTCCCATTCCAATTATTTTTCAACTTTTAAGCATCCAACATTCATATTTTCACATTTTAAAGATTACAAAGCTCAAATGGTTCATCAAGGTTTAGAAAATCAGCATCAACCACCATCAGCTATCAAAAATAAGATAGAAATGTAAAATCTTTTTGGATTTTCTAAAATTTATGTTAAAACACACCTAAAATCTTTTTGAGTTTTGTAATTTTTGACGAGAAAATAAAATGCAGAAATGTAAATGAAAAACAGTAAATGTTTTGGGATTTCCGGTAAAGGGATCATATAAGTTAAATCTGATCACACCGTTGATCTTTTTGATTATTATCATTAAAGACAATGTGTGATCTGGCAACTGCTGATATTGTGATCCACATAAACTCACATGCAGACTTTTGTGCAGTGCTTTAGACTGATACTATTATTTATAGTATAAACAAAATTGTCTGTGGTTCCCACGCACACGACATACTCCCGTATCAAGAAGTAAATGCACAAAGACTCATTGTAAAGCGTGATTATGCTTTCGTCGTCTGTAATTTACAAGGTATAATGCACAGAGGTATACAGGTTAGCAAATTAATGCAGCAAAGTAACATGTGCACTCTACCAGGTTGAGGACTGATATTAATCATGATTTGCATCAGTGATTAATACGATGTAATAGATAATATTTGATCATCATAAAACATAGAAAGTTCCTCAATTCGGTAACTTTAGGATTTGGCATAAAGCTCTTTTATAAAGACACCCTGTCTGATCTAGGTCCGTAATGACTTACAGCAGAAGATCAGAGAGGCTATCCCCAGACAACTAATAACATAACGACCCTAAACCTCCGAGTTTTGTACAAATACCCTATCAAACGAAATTACTTTACTAAGACCATATGCCAATGAGGAGTTCATCCACACATCAATTCGTTTGATATGTATGTATCAGACACGCAGTAATAGGTCTACAAAGCCTATCAGCACATCGCACAGACTCAGACACACGTCCTATATAGCATTACATTTCTTAGAATGTGTCAGATCCCCACTGATGTACTATCATTTCCCCTTTTACTCCAGGAAATCATTTTTGGTTTTTCTGATTTTTATAAAAATTTTTTTTATAAATTTTTGAATTTACTGTTCCCAAGGATAAGCTGGAGCATTTCAAATATGTGATTGCCCAGATATCGTTTGTTCACAGAAAGAAGATATAGCAGTCAGCAAAGAAATTTTCTAATTTTTATGGATTTTCGAAATTTTTCTGAAAAGCAGTAAAATTAAACTAAAAAGCGATAGACTGAGGTGGTGATCAGTCTTGTTTTTCTTTAATACCACTAGCTTTTAAAAGATAATCAAATCTGGATTTGTCAAAAGCTTTGGTAAAAAGATCTGCGCGTTGGTAATCAGTGTGGATTTTAACCATATCGATCAACTCTTTAGCATAACAATCACGGATAAAATGATATTTAATCCGGATATGTTTAGCCTTTGAGTGATTTACTAAGTCTTTTGTTAATGCGATTGCGGCTTCATTATCACAGTAAATAGGGGTTTTAAGAAATTGCAAACCGTAGTCCACCATCTGTTGTTGGATCCAAAGAACCTGTGAGCAGCGGCTCGATGCTAAAACGTATTCTGCTTCACATGTGGATAGTGAAATTGCGGTCTGTTTCTTGCATTGCCAGGTCACGAGCCTGTTCCCCATAAACTGGCATCCAACCGTTGTGGATTTGCTGTCTTTGTCATAGCCGCCCCAATCTGCATCACTAAAAGCGATTAGGTCAAAATTATCATCATGAGGGTACCAAAGTCCTTTCGATGGACAACCCTTCAGATATCTAAGGATACGCTTGACAGCTGCAAGATGACTTTGTTTCGGCTTCGACTGATATCTACACTTAAAAATCCATTTGGTTCCGATCTTCTTTCTTCCCGGGGGCAAATCTGTCAGCGTCCAAACTCCAAGTTTCTGAAATTGTAACAACTCTTCTTGCATCGCTTCCACCCAAGCATCATCCAAAAGAGCTTCCTTGTACGTCTGCGGCTCGACCTGCGAAACATAACAAGCGAAAGACCAGTCATTTTGAAAACCAGATTTTTGTATTTTGGCATATAAAGCAAGATTGCCAATATTCTCCGGTGCTTGAGCATTCCTCAATTGCCCTCTTGTCATAACGCTGCTACCAGGATCACCAATGACCTGTTCAAGCGGGTGTATTCGATGTATCCGAGATTCCGGATAATCAGGTACTTGCACTCCCATTTGAGTCGTCAAATTCTTTGTAGAAACCAGATCATTACCCACATTTGATGATGAAGCACCATTTGAATTTGGGTTCACTGGTGGTGTCACTGTAGCATTATCCAGAATAGCTTCACTTGTAGCATCATCGTCTTCATCTTCTGATTCCGATGAATTAAGCGTTGTTGAAGCTTCTTGGAACACTTCTTCTTCCATCACATGAGCAGTGGTATCATTAGAAGCCGCTTGAGGATTTACGGTGATCGGACGCACTAACGGTGAAGTCACTGCGTTTTCGACCTCGTAATATAGACGGAGTACAGCTTCTTCAACCATGCTATCTAGATTGAATGATTCAAAGAAATCTTTGTAATCAAACATCCAGTCTGGACCGCCTCCCTGTACATTCTGAGTGTATCTTTGTACTTCGACTTTAGCCCACTCCTCGAATTTTCTAGTTCTTTTGTTGAATACCCTTTTGAGTGGGGTTGCATATCCAACAAAATAGCCTTCTTCAGCCTTTGGTGCGAACTTCTCCGAAGGATTAAGCATTGTACACGGGGCTCCAAACGGTTCTAGATACTCTAGATTCGGCTTTCGTCGGTTCAACAGCTCATAAGAAGTTTTGCGAAACTTTTTCACTGTTAAAAAACGATTTAGAGTATAACATGCTACGTAAATTGCTTCGTTCCAGAACATGACTGGAAGATTTGAGTCCGCAAGCATTGTTCTTGCCGTTTCGATTAGAGTCCTGTTCTTCTTTTCTGTGACACCGTTCTGCTGGGGTGTATACGGAGCGCTGTATTCGTGATGAATTCCCTTGTTTTCACAAAGATTATCCATCTGAGCATTCTTGAACTCCGTCCCATTATCACTCCTGATTCTTTTGATCTTTAGACCATAGATATTCTCCAGACGAGTGAACAGAACTTTCAGGTTGTCAAACGTGTCGCTTTTCTGGTGTAAGCACATAACCCATGAGAATCTTGAGTAATCGTCAGTCACCACAAGACAGTACAATTCCCCAGCATGACTTTTACGCTTGACTGGACCAAATAAATCCATGTGCAAACGCTCAAGCGGCAGTTCAACGGAATTGACTTTCTTTGGTCTATGGGTCTGTTTGTGCTGCTTACCCTTTTTACAACTAATACACTTGTCATTCAAGTGAAAATGTTTCTATAGCCTTAGAGAGGAAACACGTGACTTGGCCAACTGGTTCATCTTTCTCAAATGAATGTGTCCCATTCTCCTATGCCACATGATAGATTCTTTTTCTGTAGCCTTAGAGAGGAAACACGTGACTTGGCCATGGGTGGTCATAGCTTTGGACATATCGAGAATATACAAATTGTTTACTCTCGGTGCCTTTAGCATCACCCACTCTTTTGGAAGTTCAAAACCCGGTTTCAGGATGTAGCAAGATTTGTCGTCAAAATAAACAGAGAATTGTTTATCACAGATTTGGCTGACACTGAGTAGATTGTAATCTATCTGCTTCACATACGATATCCGCTCAAATGTCACTACCCCATTGCTAACACTACCCTCCATCGTAATGTAGCCTCCTTTATTTCCTGTAAACGCTACATAACCTCCATTTATGTTCTTGATATCAAAAAGTAGCGTGAGATCCCCTGTGATGTGGCCAGAAGCTCCACTGTCAACAATCTAGAGGCTGCTAACAGGGCCAGCTGGAGCTCCCTGCACATATCAAGTAAAGCAATTAGATCTTTCGGGGGACCCAAGCCTATTTGGTCTTGGGTCTTTGAACTGGTTGTTTCAAAGATTCATTAGATTCACAAACATCTTGGGTTTTAACAACCTCTTTCTTTTCACACTCAACTTTTGTTTTCTCAGATTTCACATTCTGTGAAGTTGAAGCACCCTCAGACCCCTTCGATGACCAAGACTGTTCAGACCGTTTCAAGATCTGGATCTGAGATTTTGAGGTCTCAGCCGGTTGCTTTACTCTGTCCTTGAATGTTACCTTCTTGGTTACCTTCTCTGATTTAACAGAGACAGGTCCAACTGCTGATTTGACATTAGGTTTAGCAGGAACCTTTTTGTTTTCAGCAGTTGTGTTCACCAATGGTTTCTTCAATGGTTTCTCAGTGGCTATCCGGTTGCCTTTGTCATAAGTCATCGGACGATTTTCCCTCTTTTTGAAAAAATTGTTTTGGTTATAATAAGGTGTTGGCTGAGGGAAAAACCGTCTTTGAGGATAACTGTAATTATCATCCGGATAATCATGTCTTTGCTTCATCTCCACCTCGTGCCTCTTGTGTCGTACATACGGGCAGGTGGCAAGTAAATGTCCCCTTTCCCCGCACTTAAAACACGCACGGTATTCTTCATAGTTTTCCTTGATGTTTGACTTGGAAAAACTCGCAATGGGATATTGATCAACCATGCACTGTTTTCTTAAACTCTCAGGAGCTGGGTCCTTTGAGTAAGTCGGCTCAATAAAACTATTTGACTTGTCTGTTGGTTTAACGAATTGTGTGACATTGACCTTTACGTCTTTAGAATTATCCGAATAAATTTTCTTTAAAATAGCTGGAGGAATGTCATTGGTTCGTTCATGTTTTGGAAACCAAATTGTACTTTCCTGCCAGATCTTTTCAATTTTAGAATAGTTGACAAATTGAATCGGATATTCGTCATCAGACATAATCTTATCGGAGCCTTGCATCCGATAGAAAACTTTCACAGGTTTATCACACGATTCATTGTTTTCTTCATTATATTTCTCAGTTTTAGTTTCAATTTTCTTATCAACAGATTTAGCCACATTTTTCTCAACTTTCTTAACCACTTTCTTTTCAACATTTTTATCAACAGACTGCTCAACTTTCTTAGCAACATTCTTTGCTGGTTGATTCTTTCTGTGAGCATTAGCCATGGGATGGACAATCTGAGATGGTGAGACTCGTTCAGTAGTGATTATATGATTTTCATCAGGAATATCACTTTCTTTCTCAACAACCGTCTCAGACTGTTCATCTTCTTCATCTGAATCATCTGCAGCTACCACACCTTCATTGTTTCCCAAAACAGGTCTCACATCAGAATACGGGTCTCCGACACTGGATGTGTTGGACTCGTTATCTGATGTGGAGTCAGATTTGACTAGGCTCTCCGGTGCTATCGCATGTAAATTATGATTTTCGAACAACAGCGGAGATGGGACAGCTTTGTAGTTTGCACTACTCGACTGTGAAGGTTCTTCGATGATGTGGTCAACTACATAAGCAATGTGCTTATAACTCTCTAACTTTTTATTCACTTTTTCAGCGAAGCACTTGATGGTTGCCATTTCTAACTTTGTGTTTTCCATTTCATTTATATAGTTGTTAATGACAAGTTGCTTTAAAGACAAAGTCTTTTTCAGTTCAGAAACATCCTTTTTGTAACCATCAAGTACTTTGTTAAATTCTTTTGCTTCCTTTTGATAAGTTTGACAGTTTATTTTAGCACTCTCAAGTTGTACCTTGAGTTGCTTATTTTCTTCAGTCAAACTATCAAAAGTAGAACATTTATCACAAACATGAGATTTAGATTGAGATTCAGTACTTACCGGTTTAGGTGGTTCTGTCATTGCCATCAGTGCGAAATGAGCTTCCTTCCCTGCAAAGAATTTTGAGTAATCAATCTTTGTGCAGGCATCATCCACCATGCACGACTTGCGGGTCATGAGGAAATCTGCTTCAGCTAGCAACTGATCGATGTCATCGTCTAGTGAGTTCACACTAGCTTCCGAGTCAGAATCACTTTCCATGTCCGAGTAAGCTGAATCATATTGCTCTCCAACAACGGTGACAGAATCAAGAATCATTCCAGACTTCTTGTCTTCACACTCATCAGTCACATCCTCATTCAACTCTTCTATTTTCAACTCCGTCAATTTTTCTGTTACAACATCTTCTTCAATCTCCACAAGTTCATCCAAACTCATCTTTTGTGCCACACAAGCCACATTTCCTGCAGTAATCTCTTCCACTCCTAATTGCTAGGGCTGTTCACGAGCCGAGCCGATCCGAACGGAGCTTTGCTCGTGCTTGGCTCATTTACAAACCGAACCGAGCGGAGCGGCTCGTTTACAATCGAGCCAAAAACCGAACTAGCATTCTTCGAGCACAAATTTTCCGAGCGAGCGCCGAGTGAGAATCGAGCGTAGAATAATATGGACGATCATAAAATTGGGATGTTTCCTTCGATGTTTTCATTGTCGGGTGACAACTAAGGTCGAAATGTCCAAGGATGAGGCTTAGATTGAGGCTGATGGGGTGATGTGTTGCAAAACACATCTCTTTTCCCGTGTATTTTGTATATTATTTGGTCAAGTTTTTATTCGTTTCGTGTCATTTTTATTATGTATTTATTATTTTAATTATTTTGTAGGTGTTCGTGTGAAATGAGCTCAAAACGAAAGAATTTTAAACAAGACACGAACACTTGAGAGGAGGTGGTCATGGACGTTGGAGCGCAAACGAGGAATTTTAGTCGAGCCAAGAACACCCGAGTCAAGAACATGAGCCAACATATAATAATAATAATAATAATAATAATAATAATAAATAATAATAATAATAATAATATTTAATAATAATAATAATAATAATAATAATAATAATAATAATAATAATATTATTATTATTATGTGATACAAGGCACGTGGCCTTGTGGCTTGTGTAAAGCCCAAAGCAAACAAATATGGCAAATATATGAGGAGGGCACATATAATATTATATCATCGGAGGGAATTGGATATCACATCTCACAGCCGCCAAGGTTATATTGGAACGTCACATCAACAGCAGCACGAAGAGATCGAACAAAGAGCACAAGGGGGAGGTTAATTGAAGGCCAGCAAGGCTCGGGTTCAAGATTGAAGGCTCGGGTTCGATCACTAAAAGTCTAGTTTTTATATTTATTTACTTTGTGTTATGAATATTGGTACCATGACTTTGAATATTTTTGAACCTTTGTTTTTATTATTTTTCATTACTATGAGTAGCTAAATCTTGAACCACTACCTAGGCCAGCAATGATGACTACATGTTAATTTTATAGCTTTCGGTTTATGGATTACTTTTGAATGGTTAATGTTTTGGTAAAAGTTTGGTTGGTGTTTATTATGATGTGTGTGCGTACTTAGGTCTAATTTATTATTTTTGAGAGTTCCATAATCGTCTTAGTGAATGTCTTTCATGTTTGGATGATTATTAGGGTTACCTGCTTAGTGCTTGTAGCTTAGTTTATGGTTTTGGTACCGAAAGCCATAGGAACTTGATTAGAGAATTTAGAGGACTTAAGTATTCTTCCATTCTTAAGACCGGGAGGTGATGGAATGTTGGGTTGTCTAGAGCTTTAGGTGTCAGGTTTTGGGTGAGACCGGGAGGTGATCCTATCCTAGTTGTCTTTAGTTTCTTGCAATTCCATGTCATAGTTAACCCAATTAAATTACTCATTTACATCTTCGGGTGTATTGTGATTAGAGAGACCGGGAGGTGATCGAGTCATTAGAGTACCTTTACATTCTTAGTGAGGTGAGACCGGAAGGTGATCCAAGCTAGATAGCCAGTGTTTTATTCTTTAAGATTCTTTGGGGTGTGTTGGTGAGACCGGGAGGAGATCTAGCACGTCTTAAGGTTTCTTAAGTTATTTTTAGAATCTGGTATCCATTCAGTTTTCCATTACCGAGAGTTGTGAGTTTGCATGTAGGATTCTTGGCCTAGGTAGTTGCCTTCCTATCCTGATATTTTCCTCATTTATCCGTGCTGTCTATTTATCTTATTTACTTTATTTATTTTATTTTAATTAATTATTTACAAAAACCAAAAACCAATTTAAAAGTCATTTATTTTAAGTCTTAGTTGAGTCTAGTTTTGTTTTCTAGTAGTGTCCTGTGGGTTCGATACTCGGACTTACTTAGTCTGTACTGCATTGATAGGTACACTTGCCTGTCGTGTGGTCTAGTATAGTTGAGTCTGTTTTATATTACTAGGTGTCTAGGTAGTTTATATTTTTAGACCATACATAGCACATCAAGTTTTTGGCGCCGCTGCCGTGGACACTTGGCGATTGCGAAATTAGCTTTGATTAGGACTTCACTGATTAATTGGTCTTATTTGATTCTTTTTGTTTTTTTTAGCGTGTCTAGAGAGTCTTAGGTTTTTATTTTCTTTTTGTGTTTTTTTTAATTATTTTATTTTATTTTTATTATTTGTTGTTTATATTTCATTTATTTTTGTTCTTCTCTACGCGTTTTTTTTATCTGTTTTGCAGTTTTATGCCACGTACTCGTTCGCAGGGACCATCTGAGCCGATCATACCAAAGCCCGAGCGAGACATTGCTGACATTCGGAGGGAACTACGTCGTGCTATCAACCAAACCAAAAAGGTACATTTTTCTCTTCCTGCTACTATCATGGGCGACGCTCAACCACCACCACCTAGACGTACTGTCCACCAGATGGCCTGTGAGGGAGCCACGGGAGTGAGAACTCCCATTACTCGGACTGCCATGCCCAATAACCACACTTGGCAGATCCCCTCACACGTTATCAACACCATCGCCTATACCGCCCAGTTCAATGGCCTGGATGATGAGGATGCTCCAGGCCATCTGTCCCATTTTGTGCGCATTTGTGACACCTTTGGTCTGACAGGTGTCACCCCAGACACGATCTATCTTAGAGTTTTTCCATTTTCTCTGTCTGGGCGTGCTGCCACTTGGTTAGATACTCTTCCCCAGGATTCCATCACTACCTGGGAAGACTTGAAAACCAAGTTTCTGAAAAAATATTATCCTCCTTCTAAGGCCGCTCGCATTAGGGACCGGATCCACTCGTTCCGAATGGATCCAGACGAGCCATACCACTTGGCCTGGGAGAGGTTCAACACTTTGTTGAACAAGTGTCCCCAGCATGGACTTTCTGATTGGGCCCTTGTAGAGAAATTCTACAATGGCCTTACTTATGCTACGCGGCAGATGTTTAACACTGCTGCTGGGGACACATTATGGATAAAAAGGACCCCGATGAGTGTAAGGACATGTTTGAGAGTTTTGCTCTAGCTGAACAGCAGACCCCAGCCCATGGGGATTCCATCCCAGTTACTAGGACTACCTCCTCCACTACTAGAGGTGTTCATCAGGTCACTCCTGAGACTAGTATGGCTGCTGCTATAGAGGCTTTAGCGAGAGAGGTTAAAGAGCTTAAGATGAGTGCACGCAAGTGTGAGATTTGTAGGGGTGGACATGACACCATAGATTGCCCAGTAGGAAACCGTGAGCATGTAGATTATTTGGGTAGTTCTAACCGGGGAAATGGTAATAATTATAACTCGGGGTGGAGGAACCAATCTAATTCTGGGTGGAGGTCTGATAGAGGAGACATAGGTGATAGTTCAGGTTCTAGTTTGAAGAGGATAGAGGAGATGATAGCTAGTCAGAGTCAGATGCTCACTCAGCTGGTTGCAAAAGACCAGCAAACCACTCAGAAACTTGAGGAGCATGACCTAATGCTTAGGAACCAGCAGAATACTTTGTTAGACCTAGAGAGAAAAATAGGAGATATTTCACAGAAACTCTCTGTTAGGTCACCAGGTACTTTCCCTAGTAACACTGAGGAGAACCCTAAGGGTACAGTGATGGCTATGAGCACTCGTAGTGGTAGGGGTGCGACTGAGAGAGTAGAGATACCGGTTGAGGATAAAGAGGAACCGGTTGATGAGGAGATAGAGTTAGAGACACCTGCTAGGACACCTTCTAGGGTAGCTACATCCAGTCCTGTGTCTAGCAGTGAGGGTCTTTCTGAGAGAGTGGTGGTGGATAGAGAGAGTGAGAGGCAGGTAGAGCCCACTAGAGTGTATAAGCCCACTGCTCCTTATCCAGGTAGGTTGTTGCAGAATAAGATAGATCACCAATATGATAAATTTATTGAACTTATTAAGCAACTTAAGGTGAACCTACCCTTCATAGAAATCCTCCAGAGCATCCCTAAGTATGTTAAGTTCCTCAAGAACATCATGGCTAATAAGAAAAAGCTTGAGGAACTTTCACAGGTTAGTTTGAGTGAGGAGTGTTCTGCAGTCGTGCAGAATAAGCTGCCAGTTAAGATGGATGATCCTGGTAGTTTTATCATTCCATGTTCCATAGGTGACCTGTCCATTAAGAATGCTCTTGCTGACCTAGGTGCTAGTGTTAATTTAATGCCATACTCCATTTTTAAGCAACTAGACCTAGGAGAACTTAAGCCCACCCGCATGTACATCCAGCTGGCGGACAAGTCCACCAAATTCCCTCGTGGTATTATTGAGAAACTTTTAGTTAAGGTGGACAAGTTCGTGTTTCCTGTGGATTTCGTAGTGTTAGATATGCCTGAGGATGATGCCGTGCCATTGATTTTAGGTCGTCCTTTCTTGGCTACTTGTAGAGCTGTGGTAGACATGGGTGAGGGTAAGATGAGCATAAGTGTGGGGGAGGAGCAGGTTGAGTTTGGGATTAAGCCTAGGATGAGAGGAGATTTTTTAGATGAGTTACAGGCTATAGATGATCATCTGGATCATGAGTTGGAGAAATTAATCCCTAAGGAGATTGAGAGTAGGAGAAGAAAAGGGAAGGAGAAAGAGACAGTAAGTGTTGTGAATTGGTGGATGAATTTACCGGGTAGGTATAGGAATAGGAAAGAACCCGAGAGAAAGGAAGAAGTTTTGAAGGTGTATGATTTCTGGGGTGGTTCGTATTGCAAGGAGAAGCCACCCGATGCTAGAGTGATTGATGCATAGGCACACTCGGATGCTTCCGAGTTGTAGAGTTTGTAGAGTTCTAGATTTTTTTTCTTTGTTTTCGGTTTGTGTTTGTTTTGTTTTGTAGGTTTTTGTGTTCGTTTGGCAAGGACAGCTCACATCATGAGCGAATCCTAGGTATTTATTTATATATTTATATGATTGGGATTTTTTGTGGAGGTTTGGGTAATAAAAGAATATTTTTTTTTTCTTTTTCTAAACAATAAATTTGATTAACTTTCTGCGAAAAAAGGTTCTTCGTGTAATGTGAGGAGCCTGGGCTGACTTGTTCGCTATACACGAATAGTAATTACCCCGGAAAGTTATTTTTTATTCGCTCGCGACGCGCGTTGAGATCACCAGTGTCCTTCACGTTGCGCGAGTTAAGTAGAAAAAAAAAAAATTCCACCCTATTTTCTTCCACCACCATTCACCATCACCCACCATTTCATCACATCTTTTACCATCACCCACCACTTTCCACCGTCTTGCCTTCCAAGTACGTTTCCTGCATTTTTGTATATTGAGTCGGTTGAGTCTGTAATTTTTTTTTTTAGAGTCTTTTATTTTATTTTTGAGTCAGTGTCCTCTTAACCCACTTTGGGGATATCTTTCCTTCAAGTGTGGGGATGATGGAGAGAGTCTTTATTTTGAGTCATTGGTTTGTCTAATATATTTTATTGCAGGTTTGGATCTAGCCACCCGTACTCGATCTCCATTCGGGTGGGGACGGTCCAACAATTATTTAAGGCAACCATTTGTTTTTGTATTTTCTTTTTAGTTTTTATCTGTCAGGTTTGAGTCAAAGGCCGCGAATGAAATGCTATACGGCCTGGTTTAGAAGGACAGCATCAGATCGCTTGCAGCTATATCGCTTATATTCAGGGGAGTCTGTTCCTTTTTGTTGTATTTTTTTTTTATTATTTCTACTTTATTTTATTCTACTCTCACATTGAGGACAATGTGTCGTTCAAGTGTGGGAATGGAAACTTCGTTTTATTTTTAGGTAGTTTGAGTCATAAAATTTTAAAAAAATCCAAAAAAAAAAAAAAAACAAAAAAACAAAAAACAAAAAAAAAAAATTTAAAAAAAATTTTAAGAAAAAAGAAAAATGTCCCTGATCTTTTGTGCATTTTATATGGAAAATGATAGTAAAATTGGGATTTTTGGTTTTCAAAATATTATATATATGAGAAAATAAATAGATTGAAAGCGTGTTTGCTTAAGATGTGTCGGTAGGCCCAGCTAGCTTTGAAAGGTCTCAAGATTGTTCTTAATATACCTTAATAATCATGATATCTTGTGGGTTCTCATCTTAGGAGAAATGGCAGAACTGAAACCGCTGATAGTAATTAGAGGTACCGCTGTAGGTTGAAAGCCCGTATGTATTATTAATTAAATGGCACACTTGATCCTTTTTATGAAAATAAATCCGGTGAAAAGTGGCGCCCAAAAAAATCCACATGTCCATCAATTGAGCTAGACCAAAAAAAAAAAAAAAAAAAACTGAAGCCTCTGACCAAAACTCCGTCGAGGTCAAGTGAAAAAAAAATACCGAAGCTCATGCTGTCGCTCTTGGGGATAGTGACTCTGATTGAGACAACCTCTGGGTTAGGTATGAAAAGAAAAAAAAAAGTATGTCTAAGCTCATACACTTCATCCATCATCCACCATAAATTTAATTTCTAATACATTAGGGAGTTTAGTTTGCAGTGGTTGGTAAATCTATATGGTTTAGCCTTTGCCTTGAAAGTTTGAGGTGGGATTAGGTGAAGCTGGATATCTTAAGTGTGAGACCCATAGATTGATTGTAAATATGAACTTAATTGCTTTACATGATTGGGGCCTGATTAGCTGGTGGTTGGGTTTAGGTGGACAACAATACCGACAGTTTTGGTTGATGCGTGATTAGATCTCAATTAATGAACCTAATAGTTTTTGAAACCAAGAGTCCTGATTATGATTCCATTGCAGTCTTTTTCGGGGACGAAAAAGGTTTAAGTGTGGGGATGTTTGATGTGTTGCAAAACACATCTCTTTTCCGTGTATTTTGTATATTATTTGGTCAAGTTTTTATTCGTTTCGTGTCATTTTTATTATGTATTTATTATTTTAATTATTTCCTGCAAACGCTACATAACCTCCATTTATGTTCTTGATATCAAAAAGTAGCGTGAGATCCCCTGTGATGTGGCCAGAAGCTCCACTGTCAACAATCCAGAGGCTGCTAACAGGGCCAGCTGGAGCTCCCTGCACATATCAAGTAAAGCAATTAGATCTTTCGGGGGACCCAAGCCTATTTGGTCTTGGGTCTTTGAACTGGTTGTTTCAAAGATTCATTAGATTCACAAACATCTTGGGTTTTAACAACCTCTTTCTTTTCACACTCAACTTTTGTTTTCTCAGATTTCACATTCTGTGAAGTTGAAGCACCCTCAGACCCCTTCGATGACCAAGACTGTTCAGACCGTTTCAAGATCTGGATCTGAGATTTTGAGGTCTCAGCCGGTTGCTTTACTCTGTCCTTGAATGTTACCTTCTTGGTTACCTTCTCTGATTTAACAGAGACAGGTCCAACTGCTGATTTGACATTAGGTTTAGCAGGAACCTTTTTGTTTTCAGCAGTTGTGTTCACCAATGGTTTCTTCAATGGTTTCTCAGTGGCTATCCGGTTGCCTTTGTCATAAGTCATCGGACGATTTTCCCTCTTTTTGAAAAAATTGTTTTGGTTATAATAAGGTGTTGGCTGAGGGAAAAACCGTCTTTGAGGATAAATGTAATTATCAACCGGATAATCATGTCTTTGCTTCATCTCCACCTCGTGCCTCTTGTGTCGTACATACGGGCAGGTGGCAAGTAAATGTCCCCTTTCCCCGCACTTAAAACACGCACGGTATTCTTCATAGTTTTCCTTGATGTTTGACTTGGAAAAACTCGCAATGGGATATTGATCAACCATGCACTGTTTTCTTAAACTCTCAGGAGCTGGGTCCTTTGAGTAAGTCGGCTCAATAAAACTATTTGACTTGTCTGTTGGTTTAACGAATTGTGTGACATTGACCTTTACGTCTTTAGAATTATCCAAATTGTACTTTCCTGCCAGATCTTTTCAATTTTAGAATAGTTGACAAATTGAATCGGATATTCGTCATCAGACATAATCTTATCGGAGCCTTGCATCCGATAGAAAACTTTCACAGGTTTATCACACGATTCATTGTTTTCTTCATTATATTTCTCAGTTTTAGTTTCAATTTTCTTATCAACAGATTTAGCCACATTTTTCTCAACTTTCTTAACCACTTTCTTTTCAACATTTTTATCAACAGACTGCTCAACTTTCTTAGCAACATTCTTTGCTGGTTGATTCTTTCTGTGAGCATTAGCCATGGGATGGACAATCTGAGATGGTGAGACTCGTTCAGTAGTGATTATATGATTTTCATCAGGAATATCACTTTCTTTCTCAACAACCGTCTCAGACTGTTCATCTTCTTCATCTGAATCATCTGCAGCTACCACACCTTCATTGTTTCCCAAAACAGGTCTCACATCAGAATACGGGTCTCCGACACTGGATGTGTTGGACTCGTTATCTGATGTGGAGTCAGATTTGACTAGGCTCTCCGGTGCTATCGCATGTAAATTATGATTTTCGAACAACAGCGGAGATGGGACAGCTTTGTAGTTTGCACTACTCGACTGTGAAGGTTCTTCGATGATGTGGTCAACTACATAAGCAATGTGCTTATAACTCTCTAACTTTTTATTCACTTTTTCAGCGAAGCACTTGATGGTTGCCATTTCTAACTTTGTGTTTTCCATTTCATTTATATAGTTGTTAATGACAAGTTGCTTTAAAGACAAAGTCTTTTTCAGTTTAGAAACATCCTTTTTGTAACCATCAAGTACTTTGTTAAATTCTTTTGCTTCCTTTTGATAAGTTTGACAGTTTATTTTAGCACTCTCAAGTTGTACCTTGAGTTGCTTATTTTCTTCAGTCAAACTATCAAAAGTAGAACATTTATCACAAACATGAGATTTAGATTGAGATTCAGTACTTACCGGTTTAGGTGGTTCTGTCATTGCCATCAGTGCGAAATGAGCTTCCTTCCCTGCAAAGAATTTTGAGTAATCAATCTTTGTGCAGGCATCATCCACCATGCACGACTTGCGGGTCATGAGGAAATCTGCTTCAGCTAGCAACTGATCGATGTCATCGTCTAGTGAGTTCACACTAGCTTCCGAGTCAGAATCACTTTCCATGTCCGAGTAAGCTGAATCATATTGCTCTCCAACATCGGTGACAGAATCAAGAATCATTCCAGACTTCTTGTCTTCACACTCATCAGTCACATCCTCATTCAACTCTTCTATTTTCAACTCCGTCAATTTTTCTGTTACAACATCTTCTTCAATCTCCACAAGTTCATCCAAACTCATCTTTTGTGCCACACAAGCCACATTTCCTGCAGTAATCTCTTCCACTCCTAATTGCTAGGGCTGTTCACGAGCTGAGCCGATCCGAACGGAGCTTTGCTCGTGCTTGGCTCATTTACAAACCGAACCGAGCGGAGCGGCTCGTTTACAATCGAGCCAAAAACCGAACTAGCATTCTTCGAGCACAAATTTTCCGAGCGAGCGCCGAGTGAGAATCGAGCGTAGAATAATATGGACGATCATAAAATTGGGATGTTTCCTTCGATGTTTTCATTGTCGGGTGACAACTAAGGTCGAAATGTCCAAGGATGAGGCTTAGATTGAGGCTGATGGGGTGATGAGCATACGTCAGAGAACAGTTGTTGCATTGTGATGTAGGTGTGGTATCTAGCGACAATTAGCGATTGACGACTAATAACATAAAGAAGTCAAGACTATCACTTCATGGCTTATTGTTTTACTATTAAATCTAGTATTAATTTTTGTTTTCATATACTGAGTCAAATCCAATAGAATCTTATTTATAAAGCCATAAATTTATCTGTAAATTGTGTGTATATTTATTATTAAATAAATAAAAATTTTATTCGAGCCGAACCGAGCCGAGCGTACCTTTGCTCATGCTTGGCACATTTACAAACCGAAATGAGCCGATCTGCTCATATACAACCGAGCGGAAGATCGAGCGAGCATTTTTCGAGCATTTTCCGAACGAGCGACGAGCGATCCACGAGCGGCGAGCGATTTGAACAGCCCTACTAATTGCATACCCGTCCAATCAAAACCTACATCTTTTTGGATCACAAGTGCTTGGTTTTGGTTTTCAGTTTGGGTTTGGGTTTGAGTGTTAGGTGTAGAGATGGGAACAATGGTTCAGTTTGGATTCTGTTGTGGTTGGTTTTGAGATGTGGATTGTCTAGTATTAGTATTTTGTTGTGTGTTTTGACGGTTCTGGTAGTTGTTTTGAGGTTGAAAGCTAGAAATGTTGGGACTGTTGTATGATACCTGATTCTGGTTTTGGTTTTGTCGGTTTTGGTAACTTGAATTGAACGGGTTTCGATTACCTTGCTGAGCCGGCTGTGTACACTCTCTCTTGAAATGACCCTTCTCACCACAATTAAAACATGTGACCTTGGCTTTGTTAAAGCCGTAAGTGGTGTTTGGAGAAGTCGAAAGGTCAGTTCTCCCTGTTTTCTGGATAAAATCAGTGGCTCTTCTCATGATGCTAGCAAATGCCCACTGTATATCCATAAGCTCCATTTCCTCTTTATCGATTTGTGCATAGTCCTCATTGGTTAGATTGTTGTTTCCAATCTGACTAGCAACTAAACCGTTGTATGATGCGACCATTGCAGATACTAATGCTACATGCTGTTGAGCAATCTCAACAGTAACATTGTTAAGGTTAGAAGTCTCTAACACAATCGGATTTTGGTTTGATTGTGTTTGAGTGATCTGCATTTGGTTCATGTGAGAATTATATGGTTGTTGTTGAGGTTGACTGGCAGAGTAACAGGCAGCTTGTTGCATAGGTGAGAATGGTGGGATGAAATTAGGTGTTTGATAAGATTGTGGTGTATATGATGAAGTTTGGGCAAGATAGTTGATTGGTGCTTTGGTGGGTTCAACAACATTAGATACACAGGCAATATGAGGTGCAACACTTGAAGTAGAGCTAGAAGTAGAAAGAGAAGTAGATGTACCACTCACATACAACTCTGGGTTCTGTGGAATCTGTGCTCTCTTTGATTTCCTCTTCTCCTCCATTTCTTTGTTCTCTAGTTTTTGTATGAACTCATTGATAGTCCAATACTGGTATGCATCTTTTTCTTTCAACACTTCAATGTGTTGGTTCCAATATGGTGGTAAAGCGTCAGCAAATTTATCCACCAGTTCAGACATAGGTATGCTAATCTCGTAACTCGAGAGCTCTGTGAGCAAGTGGCAATACCTTGGAACCAATTCTTTTAAAGTCTCATTTCCCATGTAACTAAAATTTTCGAACTCTTTACGAAGCTCTTCCATTCTCAGCTTCCTAGTCTTCTCGTTACCATCGTGTCTGTTTCTCAGCATATCCCACAACTGTTTTGAAGTAGTACACGATCCAAACTGATGCAGCAAGTCAGTGTTGATCGCCTGAGATAATTGAGAAAACGCCTTTTTATCAATCGCGAACTTCTTCTTCTCATCATCAGCCAAGTTCTCCAACGGTATGGGTTCACCAGTGTTCTCCAGAATAGGAGCAACATAACCTTTCACTATCATCTGCCATGCCTCGGCTCCCTCTAAGCCTTGTCCTTCCACATGTATCTTGAACTTTGTCTTCCATGTGTTATATTCAATCATATCCATGAGCTTTGGTGGACGATTTCCACTGCCTGATGATAGATCATGAATGAGTGTAGATATGGCATTGGTCGTCTTTGAGTGAACGGCAACTGCTGCTACTCCCCAATAGTCGCCAATAGGTTGCTGTAATGGTTGCACAACCTGCTGAGGAGTAGAACTAGTCATAGCCATGTAATTGATTGGCTGAGATGGTGAACTAGTCTTCTGGGCTGCAACTGTCCATGGATCTCTGGTTGTCTGCTGCTGTGGTGCTTGATTAGGTCTTGGCGTAGTTGGAAAGTTCCACATCTTAACCTGTAAATGTTCAAACACAAAAAGATTAGAAAAATTTTAAAACAAGTTTTTCCTTCGCACTTACGGATGGTCGAATGAGAAAAATTCTTCTCCTTCGACCGTTTGGAAAGGTACGAATGTGGACTATGACAACACACAAACTCTTTCGACCGTTTGTACTCTCTTTCGACCGTTTTCTCCCTCCTTCGACCGTTCGATCAGTCGAATGTAACTCTGATGGACGAATGTACACAAATAAGCTACGAAACTCTACGTTCGACCACAAAAACAACACCTTCGACCAGAAAATCACTCGTTCGACCAAATTAACTCACACCTTCGACCGTCTATCTAGGTTCGACCCCTGCTATTTCAAAAACGGTTATTCTTTGAAAATCAGTTAATTTTGATCATGTTTATCAAATGTTGATAGATTTTGATGATTTTAATCAGGTTTTGAATCGGAATTGATTTGGAACAAGTTTATCAAAGAGAATTATCCATTTTAACCATGAAAACAAGTTGTAATCAATCAAAAACTCATCAAATCAGTTTGTTCTATAAAAACAGAAACTTTTTGACCAAAATTGGGTCCAAATCAACTGAGAAACTATCAATTTGTGGTTGTTTGATCCAGAATGGCTCTGATACCACTTTGTATGTGCTAAAGGATCGACAAATCAACAAAGAAATGATCAAACAAGTTTGATTTAGGTGCGGAAACCCTAAACCAATCACAAAATGATAATCAATCAGATCAAAACAAACAAATCATCATTAAAAGCTTTTCTCATTAATAATCAAAACACAATTACACGTTAATTTGATCATAACATGAAGGACACAACGTGAATTAAGCTTAGCAAAACACTAGAGAGACACACTGAACTTGGAGGGAATAATAATGACTAAAACTACATTCAAAAATCAGCTTGACCTATTTATAGGCTTCACGTTCGCCCACCATGAAGGTACGAACGAGCACATTCGACCAAACATACTGGTCGAATGAAGCAATACATAACAAACAAAATCTTCCTTCGCCTCCTGTCTCTCCTTCGTATGAATTATCTTCCTTCGCACCTTTGATTTTCTTCCTTCGCCCACATTAAGACTCCTTCGCCCACTCGACAAAACATATTAACATGTGTTTATTGTAAATCCAAAGCATTAGTCGCATAAATGCATCTCGCCCACATTAAGACTCCTTCGCCCACTCGACAAAACATATTAACATGTGTTTATTGTAAGTCCAAAGCATTAGTCGCATAAATGCATCTACACACCCTTGGTTCGGTACGGGATCGGGACAGGACGGGATCGGTATTCGGCTTTATGTGCTCATCCCTACTTCAATGTCCACCCGGAAACCGTACTGCCCCCACATAAGTTTTACCTCCCTGGAATAACAACCGGATAAAAACCGAGTCAGCTCAGGATCGAACTTGCATCACTTGAACCACAAATCTCACCATCATTACCTTGTGTCCCTCAAATGCAGCCCGCGGGAATCGGACTCAGGTCTCCAAAAAAGAAGACCGGTCCCTTCACCAACTAAACTACACTTGAAGGACATATATTCAGTTGAATATCAGTGCATTCTGAGCTTTCAAAATAAATAAATAAATAAATAAAAATTAAAACAAAAAAATCACTAGAATAGAGCATATAAAAGCTCTTTCCTACTTATCTAAATTGACATTCTAACAACAACCCCACATTAATAGGGGTGCATAACGGGTCAGGTTCACGAGTTTAATCTGACCCGAACTTGAAAATTATACATGAACCTGAACCTGACCCAAACTTAAAAATTGTGACAGACATATGAACCCGAACCCAGCCTGAATATTCTCGGGTTAACCCGAACTCGACCTGAATATTTTTGGGTTGACCAAAACCCGACCCGTTCAACCTGATTTTTTTTTTCTTTTGCAAACTAGTGTATTAAAATTAAAATTTTACTACAAAAAACATTAACATATATAAAACATTTATGTTTTATTTATAAAATCTCATACCAATTTCTATTTTAAGTTATAAGTGTAGCATAAAATATCTAACCAATTTAATTTAAAACATAAAACATATTGTAAAAAAACAATATAGTATAAGTAGGTTAAACGGGTCAACCCGCCAACTATGTTGCACGGGAACTGGTACGGGAACGAGAAACGGGTACGGGAATGGGAAACGGCAAAACTCAAAAAATCAAGAAACGGGTACGGCACGGGTACGAAAATAAATACATAAAAAATAAATATATATTATAGATAATGTACCACAAACCCCAAAATATATTCATACGTTGATGTAAACTTCAAAATTCACACTTTGTTGTGAAAAATAACAAATTTAGGTAATAAATGTAAAGTAATGAAAGATAGGGGGTTAAATGTTAAAATTCTTAAAACTTATATACCCTCAAAAGACTACCCTAAATTATAATATCAGCTGCCCGTTTAACAAAAATGAACAGATACAGTTCCTTCATTGGAGTATCTGTGTATGCGCGTAGGATCGTCAAATCTACAAAGATAGTGATCAAACAAGTTTGATTCATATGCGGAATCCCTGAATCAATCACAAAATGATAACAATACTAAGAAAACACAGAAATCATCTTTAAAAGCTTCATTTCATTGATAAACAAACTCAATTACACGTTATAATAAGCTTTACAATCAAAATAAGACGTGAATTAAGTTTACACAAAACCCTAGGGAGAGACTCAAACAGGAGGGAAACAAAAATGACCAAAACTTAACATTCAAAATGAAATTGACCTATTTATAGGCCTGCACATTCGCCCACTTTGCTTGGTCGAATGTGCAGGTTCGCCCAAACACTATGGTCGAACCAAGCTATACATTAACAACTAATTCTACTTTCGACCTCCTTCTTGTGACATCCGTCACTTTTATTTTATTTTTGTATAATAATAATAATAATATTCAGGTTTTATTTAAAATATATATATATATATATATATATATATATATTTATCAACACAACATATGCATAAGTATAACTAATATAACCAACCCTCTCTCTCTTTCTTTTGAAGCCCAAACGGCCCAGAATCCAAACCCATCCCCTTGTCCATCTCCTTTACCAGCCTACTAAGCCCACTCAGTTAAACAAAAAAAAAAAAACTCTGCTCCTGCCGGGACTCGAACCCGGGCAGGAAGCCGAGTCAGACACAGACACCAACACACTGACCAGCTGAGCCACGCTTATATTCTGTTTTAAATCCGAATCGCTTTGTATAAATACACAAATAATTCCTATTCCTCCTTCCCTTCCTGTTCGACGAGCAGCAACAGCAGATTGACCACAAGAAGGGTCCATCTTTGACCAATCTAATTGGCTTAATTAACGCGTGTTTGATCTAAATTGACATGACATCATAATCTCCGGTCCATTACACGTCAAACATACGTTTAACTATCACTAACTCATACCAAATCATCCATATTTACGCGTATACATTCAAACCTAGGTCAAACATTCCAATTATACGATCCAGACATCATCAATATAAATTGAACCTACCCAAACCTTCACAACTCGCCATTCATTCTTTCTAAACCTTCAATTTCTATTAACGATCTTCTGTTCTTGGGTTTTTATTCGAGTTTGACTTCGAGACTTTGACTAATCATACGTATTCGAATCATCTTTGGAGATACTTGGCAACGTTAGAATACACTTATTCAATTACACAAGACTTAACACCTTGCTAAGGTGAGTATTACTTATCCCCTTTTTCCGCTTTTACAACTTTTGGGGTGATTCATGCACAAGTATACAAAACTTTCGTATTCATCTACACATACATTTTATTCATTTACAATTCATATACGTGTCTTGTTTATCTTTGTGCATATGCTTGAACATGAACGTAGCTTACATACAAAATCATACATTTAGGCATAACTTATGTTATGGTGCTCTTTACACTCAGACGTAACTTATGTTACGGTGCTCATTTAGACGTAACTTATGTTACGGTGCTCATTTAGACATAACTTATGTTATGGTGCTCTTTTAGACTCACACGTGTTGAGGTGCTCATTATCAATTTCATTGTACAAACTTTACATGTGATCTTTGTCTTGTTTGGTTACTTGCGTGTTTACATAATGCCTTGGTGATGCTAGACACATGAATTGTACTACCTTTTCAAACTTATATCGTATGTACAAAGCTAAGTAGTACTCACCAACATCATATGTTGACAAAATTATTTTCGTGCATGTTTCAGGATAAGCTGCTTGACGCTTCACATAGGACTTTGGACTTAGATTGAATCAATCAATTATCTTTATTTTTGTTGTCTTGTATTTAATTTCACATGTTGTAAAACAATATTCAATAATCATATATTTACATTTTAGTACCATGAGCTTTTGAACAATCGTCACTACGTGGCACCTCGATGATTCCGCCATCGGTTGGGGTGTTACACTTCTCTCCTTCGCACCTTTTGCTCTCCTTCGCACCTTTAGAAATTCTCATTCGCCCATTCATTCTTCCTTCGCCCATTCGTCAGAACACAAAAACATATGTTAATAGTAATCCAAAGCATTAGTTGCACAAAATGCATATACAAACTCCCCCTCGACTATTGCTTGGATTGTTTATGCTCTTGGTCCATCCTTTTGTTCATAAGCTTTATGTGCAATAACGTCTTTTGTTCTTTGGTCATCACCGGTTCAAACACTTGTTTCGGCTTTTTCTTCTTGACATCAGGAACGTCTTGAATCTTCACGAACTTACCAAGCTTCTTATAAAAATCGCATCCAGCATTTATGTCATGAGCAAAGCATAGAAATACCACACGCTGGTATTTACTTGCTTGTTCAGCATCCTTCACCTCACTATATATCGGATTGTAATACAACATAATGATATCCTCATGTGAACAATTAACCAAGCACATAGGATGCCTCTGCAATCTTCCAATCATAATACCACCAAATAATATCTTTTGCAAAGTGTTGTGGAATCTGCAATAATGGAATATGTTTCAACACTTTCGGTGGTTTGTACTTCAAAGTCACCTTGGGCAAACCGGTAATAGTATCAATATCTTTCTTGTGAACAATTCGCTTCGGATACTGAGGTTCAAATAAGTTCCATCTCGTCCTGCTTTCCCTCGCCATTCTATCAGCAAAATAAGCAATGTGATCGTTCGAGGATCCAATCAACCTATGTCGACAAATATCACGAATAGCTCAGTACGGGAGAGTCTTCAGATCATGAAATCTGTCAAAATAAAGTATCCCCTTCTCCCACTTAACGGCAACACATTTCAGCTGTTTTATAAACTTCCAACCCAACGCTCTTCCTTTAAACATTTCGCTGTGTAGTTTATAAAAACTTCCCTGGATCTCTGCTTTGGGACGATTGGCTTCTTTCTCTTTCAGTTTCCTCAGTAACTCTTTCAAACTGTCTGATTGCCCAATATTCGGTTTATCATGCCCCTTGAACACTTCTTCAACAAACTTTTCACTCTTTTCTCTAACAAGTTTCTTGGCTTCTTTTAGTAAATCTTCAGTGAACTCAACAAATCCAGAATCTTTATCTTTCTTGAAATATTCTGGATACTCTTCACAGGTTATATCTTCAATTTCAATTTCCTCAAACGCAGGTACATCACGATCATCAGAATGATTACCAGCTTCCTTCTCAGGTAGATTGGGAATCTAATTATCAGCCAATAGCTCTTCCAACGTTTTCCCAACCTGCTTCGCCAAACCTTCTAAAATCTCCTTTGACATAGCTGCAGAAACTTCAACATCTTCCAGATCTAGATCATTATACTACAATTCAAGCATCCTGTCACTAGATTCAAAGATCTCAGAAAATCTACTGGTCATGTCTATCGTCCAGACTCGATCAGTTAGCATCTGGCGATACATCAATTTATCATCTTCAGACAATGACTTCAGCTTCTCATTCCAAAAGATCATGTCATCATCAACAGATCCTCTAGGAGCTTTAGAACTGGATTCACCTCCTTTTCAGATCCCCGTTTCTCACATTTATATTTATCTGTGTCGTCATCATCATCATCATCATCATCATCATCAAATGCAGAGCTGTCTCCATCACCAGATTCACCATTCGAACCATCATCATCTCCATCATCCTTCTTCTTCTTCTTTTGAGGAGCATTCCCAGCATCTTCATCAAGATCCTCATCTTCCTCCTCCTCATTGTCTGACGGTTCAAAATCAACCTGCTCCTCATCTTGTTCTTTGTCCTCTTCACCTTCTTTCAGTTGTGGAGCTCGAGAGTACAAGTCTTTCATCAAGTTGTCCATGTTCTTGTTACTCTCTTTTAGCTTCTTGTTCTCTTCTTTCAAAGCTATGTATCGTCTGGTGTTTCTTTGTTCGTGTTTCAACAACTTCTTGTTTTCTTTACTGAGTCGTTTAATTTTAGCTTCAAGTGCTTCCTGATTGTCATGATATGTTTCAACAACGTCTAGCATCTTCTGATCGTTGTTTTTCAATTTCTCAATCTCTGCTTGCTACTGATTGATTATCTTCATCATGTCAGCTAGCTTTCGGTTCACAGCGTTCATCACATCGCTATCGACTGTGACCTTTGGAGTAGAAGCTTCAGCAACAGCAGGCAGCTTTCTTTTCTTAATTTTCTTTAGCACTCTGTCCTGTGCATCATTAAACTTATCAACAGGTAAATCAGTCTCTTTCTTAGTTCCTGATGATGTTTTCTGCTTCTTAGCAACTGGACTAGCAACCGGTGATTTCGAGCTAGATGCTGGTGGAAGTTTCTTTCCAGCAATCAGTGATTCAATCTCTCTAGCTCTATTCTCCATAGGCTTTAATACCTTCTCTTTCTTCTTAAATTGGGGCTTTTTCTGTTTCTCCCCCTGTTCTGGTGATCCATGAAAATCTTCAGCTCCAAAACTAAGACCCTCATCAGTTTCATCTAAACGAATAGGGCTCTTGTTTCTCTGTTCTTCCAACGATCTGTTAAGACTAGCAGGCTCACCAGCCACAGTGGCCTTGGGCATGGTGCTCTTAACAGTCTCTTCATCAGAATCCCATCGCTCATCTTCTTGCGTCTCCTCAGAATCAACCGACGCTTCATCCACAAGATGTAATCCTTTCTTCGCCATACTTTTATGCCTTCTTGACACACTTTTCTTCTTCGCTGGTTCAGCTTCAGTCTGCACTTCAATCCTAATCTCTTTCTCTTTACCTTTACCACTCTTTGCTCCTACATTCACCACCTGACGCTTTCGTTTTGCCTCAGGGTCAACTGGATGTAACGGATTGTCTTCGTCTGATGCACTGTCAGCATGCCTCACCATATCTTGACCAGGTGACCAAATAAACGTCTCACTGGTGGTCTTTCATTCACAGACAAACCTTTATACGCCTTCATTCTGGCAAGAGTATTAATGTTCATATGCTCCTGAACAATAATCTGCTTTGGACCTCTCTTCAATTTCTTATACTTTAAATCGAAAATCATCTGAAGGAATCTAGGATATAACAGAAACTTCCTAGTCCTTGTACCTCTCACTGGTTCCAATAAGTGTTCCATAAGCATTCCTGATACATTGAACGGTTTGTTCAATATAAGTGCTACCATCAAAGAGCTTATGCTTTTCCTCATCAGATCATAACCACCAGTCGCTGACTCGAAGACATGTATCATCACATGTGCTAAGTACTTGAACTGAGGACAGAGCTTTCCTTTGTGTAACGAACCATCAGTGATCGGTCCGTTATACTTCATTCTGAGAAAGCACTTCCTTTGTTCAATCCAGCTGAGTTCTCTGGGATCTGTCTTGACATCTTCAAGTTTCAACGCTTCCCTAATATCATTCTCTGACACAATAATCAGCTCTCCTTGAATCTTGCTGACCAGAGAAGATTCACCATCCCAGAAGTCCATTTTAGCGTTTGTCCAGAACTCGTGTAACAAGTCTTTGTAAATGATAGCGGGTGTAGCAATCTCATCAATCACCCGGCTCCTCTTAAGAAACTCTATTATCCCAGTAAACTCTGTGTGCTTCTTCACATCTCCAAGATATGCACAGCAGTTGTGTGCATTCTCAAATGGTAAAATAACAGTCTTCGCTGTCTCGGTAGCCTGTGAGGATGATCCAGCAGGAACACTCGTATCTTCCTGTTCAGACATGGTTAAAACTGCAAAACAAATCAAGTAAATACGTTAAAAACAAACAAAATAAACAAAAACTGAAAATTTGGTTTTTAATTTCTACATTCGCCCACTTAAAGGTTCGAATGAGAGATTCTGGGTGTGAATGTGAAGTTTCAAAGGTTCGAATGTGAAAAGTTTTTAAAAAATGTTTCATTCGACCGTTTAACTTCATTCGCCCAAATAAACTTTCTCCTTCGCCCAAATTTGCACGTTCGACCGTTCGTCAATGGGCGAAGGTGTCAGTTCATAAGTTCAAATTTCAATTTTGAAATCCTGTAAGTTTTAACTTGTCATTTTGATTCATCAGACACCTAAAACCAACGATTAAGCTTTCCTATCAATCAATTTTAACAAACAACCATTGATTCAGTGTTTTCTTATAAAAAACTAGGGTTCGAACAGGTTTAATAATTAATTGATCATTCTGATGAATTAACACCCTATGTTTTTGAATAATCTCCCCCTAAAACACTTAATCAATGATTCCTAAACAAAAACAAGTCCTAATAACATGTTTAAAACCAAGTTCTAAGTAAATTTGGGATCGATCTGAAAATCATCAATAAAACCATGAAGAATGGATGAAAACCTGTAAAAGTAAAGGCAAAATGATCAGTGGCAATAGACGAACACAATGGAACAATCTAAAAGTAACGAGCAACAAGTGGACTTAGCACAGAAATTTTGAAATTTTTTTTCGAATGTGGTCGAATGAAGAGATCAGGGTTTATATAGGCTGCTGCTTCGCCCGTTCATACCGGTCGAATGTGAAGCTTTTGTCTCCTTCGGCCCTAATTAAAGGTTCGAATGAGACATAAGGGTTCGAAAGTGAACTTGTCTCAAGAACTCTCACATTCGCCCAAATCTAAACGTACGAATGAACACAAAATTCCTCCTTCGACCCAACGAAGGGGCGAAAGTGAATTGGAATTTTTTTGAAAATTTTACCAAATCTCAAAATCGAGTCCCGTTCAAAATATTTTCCAACTTTTAAGCATCCGACAATCATTATTTCTCATTTAAAAGATTACAAAGCTCAAATGGTCCATCAAGTTTTAGAAAATTGTCATCAACCACCATCAGCTATCAAAAATAAGATAGAAATGTAAAATCTTTTTGGATTTTCTAAAGTTTATGTTAAAACACAACTAAAATCTTTTTGAGTTTTGCAATTTTTTGACGAGAATATAAAGAACAGAAATGTAAAGATGAAGCAGTAAATGTTTTGGGATTTCCGGTAAAGGGATCATATCAGTTATTGAGAAAGCTGATCACACCGTTGATCTTTTTGATTTATTATCATTAAAGACAATGTGTGATCTGACAACTGCTGATATTGTGATCCACATAAACTCACATGCAGACTTTTGTGCAGTGCTTTAAACTGATACGATTATGTATAGTATAAACGTAATTGTCTGTGGTTCCACGCACACGACATACTCCCGTATCAAGAAGTAAGTGCACAAAGACTCATTGTAAAGCGTGATTATGCTTTCGTCGTCTGTAATTTACAAGGTATGAGGCACAAAGGTATACAGGTCAGCAAATTAATGCAGCAAAGTAACATATGCCCTCTACCAGGTTGAGGACTGATATCAATCATGATTTGCATCAATGATTAATACGATGTAATAGATAATCTTTGATTATCATAAAACATGGAAAGTTCCTCAATTCGGTAACTTTAGGATTTGGCTTAAAGCTCTTTTATAAAGACACCCTATCTGATCTAGGTCCGTAATGACTTACAGCAGAAGATCAGAGAGGCTATCCCCAGACAACTAATAACCTAGCGACCCAAAACCTCCGAGTTTTGTACAAATACCCTATCAAACGAAATTACGGTACTAAGACCATATGCCCATGAGGAGTTCATCCACACATCAATTCGTTTGATATGTATGTATCAGGCACGCAGTAATAGGTCTACGAAGCCTATCAGCACATCACACAGACTCAGACACACGCCCTATATTGCATTACATTTCTTTAGAATGTGTCAGATCCCCACTGATGTACTATCATTTCCCCTTTTTCTCTAGGAAATCATTTTTGGTTTTTCTGATTTTTATAAATTTTGAGTTTACTGTTCCCAAGGATAAGCTGGAGCATTTCAAATATGTGACTACCCAGATATCGTTTGTTCACAGAAATCTGACGGCATTAATCTAAGGGAAGAAGATATAGCAGTCAACAAAAAAATTTTCTAATTTTTATGGATTTTGAAATTTTTCAATGTTTTTGGATTTTCAAATTAAAAAAAAAAACAGTAAAACTAAACTAAAAAGCGACAAACTGAGGTGGTGATCAGTCTTGTTTTTCTTTAATACCGTTAGCTTTCAAAAGATACTCAAATCTCGATTTATCAAAAGCTTTGGTAAAAAGGTCTGAACGTTGATAGTCATTGTGGATTTTCACCATATCGATCAACTCTTTAGCATAACAATCACGGATAAAATGGTATTTAATCCAGATATGTTTAGCCTTTGAGTGATTTACTAAGTCTTTTGTTAATGCGATTGCGGCTTCATTATCACAGTAAATAGGGGTTTTAAGAAATTGCAAACCGTAGTCCACCATCTGTTGTTGTATCCAAAGAATCTGTGAGCAGCAGCTCGATGCTGAAACGTATTCTGCTTCACATGTGGATAATGAAACTGCGGTCTGTTTCTTGTATTACCAGGTCACGAGCCTGCTCCCCATAAACTGGCATCCAACCGTTGTGGATTTGTTGTCTTTGTCACAGCCACCCCAATCTGCATCACTAAAAGCGATTAGGTCAAAATTATCATCATTAGGGTACCATAGTCCTCTCGACGGACAACCCTTCAGATATCTAAGGATGCGTTTGACAGCTAGAAGATGACTCTGTTTCGGCTTCGACTGATAACGTGCGCAGAGACATGTGGCAAACATTATTTCTGGTCTGGAGGCGGTGAGATACATCAGAGATCCGACGATTGCTCTGTATGTAAATGGATCAGTTAGCTCCCCCTTAGCGTCAACTCCAATCCCGTGATTAGGTTGTATTGGGTATCCATCGGCTTCGAATCATCCATCTGGAATCGGCTCAAGACTTCAGAAACGTATTTCGTCTGGTGAATAAAGATCCCCGTTGGTCTTTGTTCCAGCTGCAAGCCTAGGGAAAAACTGCATCTCTCCCATTGCGCTCATCTCGAACTTTTCCTGCATAACACGTTCAAATTCTCTGCAAAGAAGTTCGTTAGTAGACCCAAATATAATATCATCAACATAAATCTGGACTAGAAGCAAGTCATCGCCTGTTCGTTTAATGAACAGTGTGCAATCTACCAAACCTCGCTTGAATCCTTTTGAAAAAAGATACGTGCTCAGCTCCTCATACCATTGCCTTGGAGCCTGGTGCAACCCGTAGAGAGCTTTGTTCAAAACGTAGACCTTATCCCGGTGAATAGGATCTTCAAAGCCTGGTTTTTGACCTACGTATACTTCCTCCTTGATCACACCGTAGAGAAACGCGCTCTTGACATCCATATGATACATCTTAAATTACTTGAATGATGCAAACGCCAGAAACATTCGTATTGCCTCTAAGCGTGCAACTGGTGCATAGATCTCGTTGTAATCGATTCCCTCAACTTGATGAAATCCTTGTACAACCAAACGAGCTTTGTTCCTTACGATCACTCCTCTATCATCCTTTTTCCAATTGAATACCCATTTCGTTCCAATCTTCTTTCTTCCCGGGGGCAAATCTGTCAGTGTCCAAACGCCAAGTTTCTGAAACTGCAACAACTCTTCTTGCATTGCTTCCACCCAAGCGTCATCCAAAAGAGCATCCTTGTAAGTTCGCGGCTCAACCTGCGAAACATAACAAGCAAAAGACCAGTCATTCTGAAAACCTGATTTTTGTATTTTGGCATATAAAGCAAGATTGCCAAGGTTTTCCGGTGAGTTAGCATTCCTCAATTGACCTCTCGTCATCACACTGCTACCAGGATCACCAATAACCTGCTCGATCGGGTGAATTCGATGTATTCGAGATTCCGGATAATCGGGTACTTGGACTCCCGTCTGAGTAGTTAAATTCTCTGCAGAAACCAGATCATTACCCACATTTGATGATGAAGCACCATTCGTAGTTGGTGTGAGCGTTGGATTTTATCTAAAACAGGATTACACGATCATACAAGTCACAAATCTAGGTGCGGAAACCCTAGATCTGAACAAATTGATAAGATACAAATCACGACACAATCAAGATCATTTTCAATATCATTTTCATAGATTAACTTTCAATCAATAAGCATTTACAACTGTTTATGTTAATCTAGAATCACACAGATAATCTCTCAAAAACACTCCTAAACCTGATCTGAACCTGGACACAAATGACAACTCTCTTACATAATCAAAAACTCAAAAACTATATATAGGCTCTGCACATTCGCCCCTTACAGATGGTCGAATGTGAGCTTTTTCCACATTCGCCCACTGCAAGTGGTCGAATGTGTTCTTCAGTCCATGTCCATTCTTCATTCGTCCAGATCACATCTACCTTCGCCCCATTTCTTCACCTTCGCCCAGTCTTATCTACATTCGCCCATACCAGTCACCTTCGGCTATCTACTAACACATGTTAATTATAGTATATCCAATCCTTAGTCGCAAAACGCATCAACAAACTCCCCCTCGACTATTGATTGGATAGTTTTCTTTGATAGTCCATCGTCTTGTTCATCAGCTTGATTCTGAGCTGCTTCTTCTGCTCAGAAGTCATTGGCGGCTCGAATGTTTTCTTCACAGGCTTTGACACATTAGCAATCTTCACAGTCTTGCCAAGTTTTCCCTCCAAGTTGCTTCCTGCATTTATATCGTATGCAAAACAAACTCCCACAACTTGAGTATACTTTCTCGCTTGAGCAAAGTCGTTAGGTTCATAGTAAATCGGATTGTAGAACAACATGATGATGTCTTCGAATGTGCAATTAATCAGCCACATAGGATCAAATACATGCACATGCTTGTATTTATCCTTTCCATCCCTCAACACAATCACTGCTTCTGCCTTCCTCCAATCGTAATACCAAAATATGAAATCAGCACTGAAATGCTGTGGCATTGGCATCAATGGTATCTTTCTCATCACATTTGGTGCTTTGTAGATTAAAGTAACACGCTTCATATTGGTTTGAGGATCAATATCCCTATGCTCTTTTCTACGGGATATTGAGGCTTGAACCTGTTCCATCTTGTACGACTCTCCCAAACCAATTTGTCTGCGCACCAACCGACATGCGATCCATTTACCTCGGCACCTGACATTGGGAATCTGCATAAGTCTCTCACCGCCCAGTACGGTAGAGTAAGCAAATCACAGAATCTGTTGAAATACAGAATTCCGGTTTCCCATTTCGCAGCAATACACTTCAGTCTGCCTAGATAAGTCCACCCAAGAGCTCTGCCTTTGAACTTGGCATTATGAAATCGATAAAAGTTACCTTGAGCTTCAGGTTTAGGTCGGTTCTCATCCATCTCCTTCAACTTCTTCAGATAATTCTTCAACTCATCAGACTGGTTAGAAGAATCTTTCTTTTCAGTTCCAAACACCTTCTCAACAAACTCTTCGCTTCTTTTCTTTGCTTTTTGTTTCGCTGACTTATTTGGTATCTCTGTGAAGTCAGGAAATACTTCATTCTCATCTTCTTTTCTGAAATACTGGGGAAACTCTTCATGAGTAATATCTTCAATTTCAACTTCATTGTTTTCTGGAGTCTGCACATCATCTGAATGACTTCCCATATCCTTTTCAGGAATATCAGGAATCGATTCATCCATCATAAACTCCTCAAACGTCTTCCCTACCCTCTGTGCGAGACCATCTAAAATTTCTTTCGCCACAGATGCAGGTAGTTCCCCTTCTTCAAGATCTGGATCTTCATATTCCAGCTCATATCTCAAATCATCAGTCTGGAATATTTCAGCGAAGCATCCAGTGAACTCAATGGTCCACTCTCTCTTCTCCAACATATTCTTGTATATCTGTTTAGCATCATCAGACAGAGATCTCACCTTTTCGTTCCAGAAGATACTTTCATCCGAATCTACATTCCCACCTTTCTTCTTGGAACTCGATTCTCCAGTATCTTTCTTCTTCTGTGGTGTTCTCTTCTCATAACTATACTTAGAAGTATCATCTCCTCCTTCATGATCACTTCCACTGCTAAACTCATCACCTTTCTTTTTCCCTGTACCTTCAGCATCATCATCATCATCATTGTTGTCATCATCATCATCATCATTGTCATCATCACTTTTATCCGATCCATCATCATCCTCATCTTCATCATCTTCTTTCTCTGATTCAGAATACTCATAATCAACTTTCTGCTCATCTTCTTCTTCATCTTCTTCACCCTCTTTCAACTGGGGTGCTCTGCTATACAGCTCTTCAATCAAACCACACAAGCGTTTGTTTTCCTTCTTTAACTCTTTGTTATCAGCCTTGATCAGTTTGATCTTGTTCTTGTTTCTATCACATCTTCTTTCAAGCTTCTCATTCTTAGCTTCCAACATCTGAATCTTATCATTTATCTCATCCTGATTCGATTTCGAAGCAACTACAATTTGGAGCATCTTCTCCTCATTCTGCTTGAACTTAGTAATCTCAGCTTGTTGAGCAATCAACATCTTCATCATGTCCTCCATCTTCTTATTGACTTGTTTCATAACATCATCATCAACAGTCACTTTCTTTGACTTTGATCTGGAGGGCTCAACTTCAACAACTTTCTCCTTTTGAGGCTTTCTAAACATATCGAGCACTTTATCCATATCGATATTGAACTGATCGATTGGTAAAGTCTCTGCCTCTTTCGCTTTCTTCTGCTTCTTGGCAACTGGTGAAGATAGCTTAGAAGGTGTTCCAGCATCAGGTAATCTTTTCCTTTCAACAACTGAGCCAATTCTTTTTCTCTCAGTTCTTTCACACTAGACTTCTTTGCCATAGTCTTTTGTTTCTTTGTCTTCTTTGGCAAATTCACAACTACTGTTTCTCCAACACTCAACTCAGCTAGGTCAACACCTAAACCTTCATCTTCAACCGATTTCTTTCTCTTCTCAGACTCTTCTATCGACTGATTCAAAGATTCAGACTCACCAACCATAGTGGCCTTACGTTTGGTGGTCCTCACGTTCTCGTCATCAGAATCCCACTGTTCATCAACCTCAGTCTCTTCCGAATCTACAGACTCTTCATCCACCAAACCCGATCCTTTCTTCGCCGTCGATTTCTTTCTAGCAGCCTGTTGCTTTGTGCTTCCCTGATCAATAGCCTTTCCCTTGCCCTTCCCTTTGGCTCCAGGATTGACTACTTGACGTTTCCGCTTAGTGCTTGAATCAGCATACACTAAGGGATCATCATTATCTGAGTCACTCTCATCATGTCTTGCTTTGTTCTTGCCAGGATCAGTGTAATCCGGACGAGCCAAAGCTCCAAACAATCTCCTGTTAGGTGGCTTCTCATTATCAGCTACACCTTTGTAACCTTTCATCCTCATCAAGGTTCTAATATTCATGTGATCTTGACCTAGGATCATAGTCGGATCCTTTTTCAACATTGGATACTTGTAATCAAAGATCATCATTAGAAACCTCGGATACAACATAAACTTCTTAAACTTTATACCCTTCAGCATCTCCAGCATGTGGTCAAGAATCATCCCAGACACATTAAATGGTTTGTTTAGTGTCAACGCAACCATTAATGAACTCAAACTCTTTCTCATCACGTCATAACCACCACTCACACAACCAAAGACATGAATCAGAACATGTGCAAAGTACTTGTACTGCACTCCCAGCTTCCCTTTATACATAGATCCGTCAGTGATTGGACCTTTGTATTTCATCCTTAAAAAGCACGCCTTCTGTTCTGTCCACGACAATTCCCTGGGATCTTCTCTGTCTTCAAACTTAATCTGTAAAGCTTCCCGAATGTCGGCTTCAGTCAAGAACATATCTATCTCCTGAATCTTGCTCTTGATAATCGTCTGATTCTCCCAGTAATCATACTTAGCGTTCTGGTAAAAGTCTTCAATTATGTCTTTGTAAATGATGGTTGGTGTGGCTAGAGCATGTACAATCCTGCTCCTCTTCAGAAAATCAATAATCCCAGTAAACTCCGTGTTCTTCTCAACGTCTCCTAGATACGCGCAACAGTTGTGCGATCGTTCGAAAGGCCAACTGCTCGGAGTAGATGTTTCAGCTACGGGGACTGGATCTTGAACTGTTATCTCTGCTGGAGTCTCAACATTCACTGCTGGTGATTCAATATTCTCGGTTTGTTCAGCCATCTGCACATGAAAATCAATAAAACGCGTCAAAACACAAAAACGACAAAAATATAAAAATTTTGGTCAAAGACATCTGCACATTCGCCCATTTTGAAACTGGCCGAATGTGGGAATAACTGGTCGAATGTGAACATATATGGACGAATATGAAAAAGTTTCTGATTAAAATCACATTCGTCCGGTTTGAAAGTACATTCGCCCATCCAACTTCACTTTCGCCCGTTTTAAAAACACCCGAATGTGAAAAATTTATCCCCAAAATTTAAAATTTTGCCATTTTTAGATTAACCTGTAATTTTGATTCTAAAACGTACTAACATGTCCGACTAACATTCGTCTATTTCCAATTTTGTCAAAACATCAGTTTTCATAGGTTTTCCAATGGAATTAGGGTTTAACAGTATTCAAACGATCAAAACTGTCATCTAAACATGTTATAATCCTAATTCCTTCAATAATCTCCCCCTAAAACCTATGATAAATGATCGGCTATCAAAATCAATCATCAACAATCATAAAAGCCCCTAGAACAGAAACCCTAGGTCCCGTTCGTTAATCAAGCCATTTTGATCTGTTTTCATGTCCAATTCCTGTAAAATTAGGGTAAAAATGATGAGCAATGATCAGGGAACAAATCAAAGAAACATAAAATGCACGAGCAACAAGGTCTGGTATGACACAAATTTTTGAAAAATTTCAGAATGAAGAGTTCGAAGGTGACAGACTTATATATAGGGATCCACGTTCGCCCGTATGAAATGGTCGAAAGTAGGTTAAATCCACATTCGCCCCTAGTTAAAGACACGAATGTAGAAGCAGGCCACCTTCGCCCCTTTTGAAGACCCGAAGGTGAAACCTTATACCCGGAAGTGGAATTTTCACCCGGAAGTGAAAATATCCACCTTCGCCCAAAACATAAACGGTCGAACTTGAAGATTTTTCCACATTCGACCCATTTAAGGGGCGAATGTGAAATGGAAAAATCTGAAAATTTCGCCAAATCACGAATTCGAATCCCGTTCAACATTTTTCAATCCGTTAAACTTCCAAAACTCAAATTTTCACATTTTGAATGTTACAAAGACCAGATGGTGTTATCAAATCTCAGAAATTGACCATCAAGCATCCCCGGATATCAAAAATAAAACAGAAATGCAAATCTTTTGGATTTTCTGAAATTTTATCAAAACACACCTAAAATCTTTTTGGATTTTGTAACTTTTTGACAATAAAAGTAAAATGCGACAAAGTAAAATGCATCAAAGTAAATGAAAGCAGTAAACATTTTGTGATTTCCGGTAAGAGGATCATATCAGTTTTCTGAGAAATCTGAACACAGCGTTGATCTATTTTAATATTATCATTAGAAACAATATGTGACACGGCAATTGCTGATATTGTTGTCCACATAAGCTCACATGCAGACAATTACGCAATGCTTTAAAATGATACGAATTAGATGTATTAGACTAACACATTGTGGTTCCCACACACACGACATACTCCCGTATCAAGAAGTAATTTGCACAAAGACTCATTGTAAAGCGTGATTATGCTTTCGTCGTCTGTAATTGTACAAGATATAATGCATAGAGGTATACAGGTCAGCAAATTAATGCAGCAAAGTAACATATGCACCATACCAGGTTGAGGACTGATATTAATCATGATTTGCATCAATGATCAATACGATATTATAGATAATCTTTGATCATCATATAACATGGAAAGTTCCTCAATTCGGTAACTTTAGGTTTTGGCATAAAGCTCTTTTATAAAGACATCCTGTCTGATCTAGGTCCGTAATGACTTACAGCAGAAGATCAGATAGGCTATCCCCAGACAACTAATAACATAACGACCCTAAACCTCCGAGTTTTGTACAAACACCCTATCAAACGAAATTACGGTACTAAGACCATATGCCCATGAGGTGTTCATCCACAAACGCGTAGTTTGTTATGTTTGTATCACTAATGCACGCAATATATAGTCTACGAAGCCTATCAGCATATCACACGTAATCAACATACGTCGCATTAAACTATACAATTCTTTAGCCTGTGTCAGATCCCCACTGATGTACTATCATTTCCTCTTTTTATCCAGGAAATCATTTTGGGTTTTTCTAATTTTTAGGTATTTTGAAAATTTTTCAATGTTTTTGGTTTTTCTGATAAAATGACTCCCCCTAAAATAAAGAACATATTTTTGGGTTTTTAATTTTTCTGAAAAACAAAACAAAAAAAATTTGAAAGAAACAATCCACTTGAAAGCATCAACTTCTTTGAGGATTAAACAACCCCCTCGAAAGCATCAACTTCTTTGAGGATTATGATAGTAAAGAGAAATTCCCAATTAGCAAAGAGAAATTCCCAATTAGCAAAAATTTAAAACTAAAACTAAAAACTAAAAATGATAAACCGAGGAGCCGATTAGTCCTGTTTTTCCTTTATATTGTTTACTTTCAAAAGATATTCAAAGCGGGATCTGTCAAAAGCTTTTGTAAACAAATCTGCACGTTGGTAGTCAGTATGGATTTTGACCATGTCAATCAATTCCTTAGCATAACAGTCACGGATAAAATGATATTTAATCCGGATATGTTTAGCTTTAGAATGATTTTCAGTATTTTTAGTTAATGCAATTGCAGCTTCGTTGTCACAGTGTATAGGGGTTTTAAGAAACTGCAAACCGTAATCGACCATCTGTTGTTGGATCCAGAGCACTTGCGAACAGCAACTCGAGGCTGAAATGTACTCGGCTTCACATGTAGACAGTGCGACGGAAGTCTGTTTCTTGCATTGCCAGGTAATTACCCTGCTCCCTAAAAACTGGCAACCGGCTGTTGTTGATTTGCTGTCTTTGTCACAGCCGCCCCAATCTGCATCACTAAAAGCAATAAAATCAAAATCATCATCATTAGGGTACCAAAGTCCTTTTGATGGACAACCCTTCAGATATCGAAGGATACGCTTGACCGCCGTCAGATGACTTTGTTTCGGCTTCGATTGGTAGCGAGCACAGAGACACGTTGCATACATAATATCTGGTCGAGACGCTGTCAAATACATCAGAGATCCGATGATTGCTCTGTATGTAAATGGGTCTGTCAGCTCCCCCTTAGCGTCCACTCCAATCCCGTGATTGGGTTGAATTGGGGTATCCATCGGCTTAGAGTCCTCCATCTGGAATCGGCTCAAGATGTCGGCTACGTATTTCGTCTGGTGAATGAAGATCCCGTCGGGTCTTTGATCCACCTGTAAGCCGAGGAAAAACTGCATTTCTCCCATAGCGCTCATTTCGAACTTCTCCTGCATAACAGTTTCAAATTCCCTGCACAAGAGTTCGTTAGTTGAACCAAATATAATATCATCAACGTAAATCTGTACTAGAAGCAAGTCATCTCCCGTCTTCTTCGTAAAGAGGGTACAATCGACGAGGCCGCGCTTGAATCCTTTGGAGATGAGGTATGTACTTAGCTCCTCGTACCACTGTCTTGGAGCCTGGTGCAAACCATATAAAGCTTTGTTCAGCACGTAGACCTTGTCCCGGTGGATTGGGTCCTCAAAGCCCGGTGGCTGCCCGACATAAACCTCCTCCTTGACTTTACCGTACAAAAATGCGCTCTTGACGTCCATTTGATAGACTTTGAATTTCTTATACGAAGCAAACGCTAGGAACATCCGAATAGCTTCCATTCGTGCTACTGGTGCATAGATTTCGTTGTAATCAATTCCTTCAATCTGATGGAAACCCTGCACAACCAATCTGGCTTTGTTCCTTACAATAACTCCACGATCATCCTTTTTGCACTTAAACACCCACTTAGTGCCAATCTTCTTTCTTCCCGGCGGCAAATCTGTGAGCGTCCAGACTCCCAATTTCTGGAATTGCAATAACTCCTCCTGCATTGCCTCAACCCAGGCATCTTCTTGCAAAGCGTCTTTGTATGTCCTTGGCTCTACCTGCGACACATAACATGCAAAAGACCAATCATTTTGACTACCAGATTTCTGAATTTTGGCATACAATGCTAAAGCACCAAAACTCTCTGGCGAATTAACGCTTTTAAGCTGCCCTCTGGTCATCACTCCACTACCAGGATCACCGATAACTTGCTCCAGCGGATGAATACGATGAATCCGAGATTCCGGATTAACAGGTACAATCACTCCCGTCTGAGCAGTCAAGTTCTCTACAGCATCCTGATCATGACCCGTGTTAGATGATGAAGCAACATCTGGATTTGGAGTTGGGTTCACAGTTTGCTCTTCTAAGTCTTCTGCATTTTCAAGAACAGCTTCTTCAAATTGTTCATCTTCAGATTCTGAAGTGTCTAATGAAGTTGAAGCCTCTTGAAATAACTCTTCTTCTTGTGTAGGAACACTGGTATCACTAGAAGCTGGTGGGGGGTTTACGGTGATTGGACGCATCAATGGTGAAGTTGCCGCGTTTTCACACTCGTAAAGTAATCTGATCACAGCTTCTTCAACCAGGCTATCTAGGTTGAATGATTCAAAGAAATCTTTGTAATCAAACATCCAATCAGGGCCCGTGCCTTGCAAATTTTGTGTGTATCGTTGAACTTCCACGTTTGCCCAATCCTCCACTTGACGAGTTCTCTTGTTGAATACCCGTTTGAGCGGGGTTGCATATCCAACAAAATATCCCTCTTCAGCTTTAGGACTAAACTTCTCGCTTGGATTCAACATCGTACATGGCGCCCCAAATGGTTCTAGATACTCTAAATTGGGCTTTCGTCGGTGTAACAGCTCATAAGATGTTTTTCCAAACTTCTTCACTGTCAAAACCCGATTTAATGTATAGTTTGCTGCATAAATCGCCTCATTCCAGAACATTACTGGAAGATTTGAGTCAGCGAGCATTGTTCTTGCAGCCTCAATCAGAGTCCTATTCTTTCTTTCAGCAACACCGTTCTGTTGCGGGGTATACGGAGCTGAATATTCATGATGTATCCCTTTGCTTTCACAAAGTTCATCCATCTTTGCATTTTTAAACTCCGTCCCGTTGTCACTCCTGATCCTTTTTATCTTCAAATTGTAAATATTCTCCAGCCGAGTGAACAGAACTTGTAAGTTGGTAAAGGTGTCGCTTTTGTTCTTCAAACACATCACCCATGAGAATCGTGAATAGTCATCAGTGACGACTAAACAATAAAGCTCTCCAAGATGACTTTTGCGCTTGACCGGTCCAAAAAGGTCCATGTGCAATCGCTCAAGCGGCATCTCAACAGAGTTAACTTTCTTCACTTTATGGGATTGTCTGTGTTGTTTTCCTTTCATGCAGCTCACACACTTGTCGTTTAGATGGAAATGTTTCACGTTAACTCCATCGACAAGTCCATTTCTCACTAACTGATTCATTTTCCTCAGATGAATGTGCCCCATCCTGCGGTGCCACATTATTGATTCTTTTTCGGTCGCCTTGGATAAAAAGCATGTTATCTGTCCCTGTGGTGTCATTGCCTTGGACATATCAAGAATGTAAAGATTGTTGACTCGAGGTGCCATCAACATAACCCACTCCTTTGGAATCTTGAAGCCCGGTTTAAGTATATAGCAGGATTTGTCATCAAAATGCACAGAAAATTGTTTATCGCATATTTGACTGACGCTCAACAGATTATAGTCTATCTGCTTGACATAAGATATCCGCTCGAAAGTCACAATCCCGTTACTTACGCTTCCTTCCATCGTGATATAACCTCCTTTATTTCCCGCGAACGCAACATATCCTCCATTAATATTCTTCACATCGAACAGCAACGCCAAATCCCCCGTCATGTGGCCTGAAGCTCCACTATCAACAATCCAGAGACTGCTAACAGGGCCAACTGAAGCTCCCTGCACACAAAAAGTAAACAATTAGTTCTTTCGGGGGACCCAAGCCTGAGTCTTGGGCCTTTGAACTTTGGCTTTCAAAGAATCATTCTCAATGACTTTTTCAACAACTTTTTGTTTTGAATCAACCGTTTTCTGATTTTTCAAAACAGTTTCACTTTTCTCACTCACCTTTGACGTAGAGGCTCCTGGAGAACCATTAGGTGTCCAAGATTGTTCAGACCTTTTGAGAATACGAATTTGAGATTTTGGTTTCTCAATAGGTTTCTGAACATTGTTACTAAAAGTAACTTTCTTAGCAACCTTATCTGAATGAACAGACTTAGGTCCAACATTTGACTTGACAATTGGTTTTTGTGGAACCTTTTGTCTATCAGCTGTTGTGTTCACCACTGGTTTTCTCCAAGATTGTTCCATTGCAATCCTATTCCTTCGATCATAATGAAATGGACGGTTTTTCCTCATTTGAAAATTGTTTTGATTATGAAAATGTTGTTGTTGAGGAACAGTCCGTCTATGCGGTGGGACATAATGATCAATCGGCTTTTTCATGGAATTCTTAACCTCAACTTCATGTCTCTTGTGCCTTACATATGGACACTGAGCAAGTAAATGCCCACGTTCTCCACATTTAAAGCATTTTCTATATTCCTCAAACACATAATGAGCATTTGGTGAAGCAAATGATCTTACAGGAAATTGATCATTATATTGTTGATTTCTTAAACTCTCAGGAAGTGGTCCTTTCGAGTAAGAAGGTTCATGAAAACCATTTGCTTTATCATCTGGTCGAATGAACTCAGTGACATGAATTTTTGGCTCTTGAGGAACTTCTGAAAACAGTTTCTTTAAGATTTCTGGTGGAATTTCATTGGTTCTTTCATGTTTTGGAAACCATATTGTGCTTTCTTGCCAGATTTTATCAAGTTTAGAATAGTTAACGTTTTTAATCGGAAATTCCTCATCAGCAATGATTTTATCGGATCCTTCCATCCGATAAAACACCTTTACAGGTTTGTCACTTGGTTCATTCAGCTCATTCTTTTCAACCACATTCTTAACATCATTCTTTTTCTTAACATCAACCTTTTCAGACTTTTTATCATGAATAGCCTTTGCCATTGGATGAACATGATCAGATGGTGACACTGGTTCAGTAGTAATGATGTGATTTTCTTTTGGAATCTCACATTCATTAACAGATTTATCACTACCAGTATCATCATTTTCTGAGTCTGAACTATCACTCTCAGCATAAACACCCTCATTGTTCAAGCCCAAAATCGGTCTCACATCGGAATATGGATCACCAATACTTGAAGTATTAGATTCCATCTCTGATGATGAGTCTGATTTCACCGAACTCTCCGGTATCACTTGGTGATAGTTATGGTTTTCAAAAAGAACCGGAGATGGTACAGACTTGTAGTTGGTGGTGTTATCATCAATGATATGATCCACGACATAAGCAACATTCTTATAACTTTCCAGTTTCTTGTTAACTTTTTCAGCAAAGCATTTAATGGCAGCCATTTCCAACTTGGTGTTTTCAATTTCATTGATATAGTTATTTATGGCCAATTGTTTCAATGACAAAGTGTTTTTCAAGTCGGAAATGTCCTTTTTATAACCATCTAATACTTTGTTAAAAGCATTTAACTCTTTGCGAGTAGATTGACAGTTTTGAATAGCACTATCACGTGAAATTCGGAGTTGTTTATTCTCCTCTGTCAATCTATCACAAGTCCCACAATATTTATCACTCATGACATCAGTGCTAGATTCAGAACTTACAGGTTTTGGCGGTTCGGTCATGGCCATCAAAGCAAAATGAGCTTCCTTTCCAGTGAAAAACTTTGAGTAGTCGATCTTGGTGAAAGCATCATCAGCTATGCACGACTTCCTCGTCATCAAAAAGTCAGCTTCTGCCAGCAACTGGTCAATATCATCATCCAAAGAATCAACACTTCCCTCTGTGTCTGATTCGCTCTCAGAGTCTGAATAAACTGATTTACACTCTTCGGGAACATCAGAAACTGAATCAATCACCATCCCAGAACTCTTCTCCTCAGCCTTAACCTCAACAGGTTCACTCTCCACTTCCATCTCAGTCTCAGAATCATCACTTTCACTCTCCTCAGTTTCTTTCTTCTCATCAACTGCCACCGACTCTTCCAAATCAACCTGATAAGCAACGCATGCCACATTCCCACCAGTAGTCACTTCCTCAACTCCTATTTGCATACCCGACCAGTCAAACCTCTCATCCTGTTGAGTCACCAAAGCTTGGTTCTGACTCGCATTCTGTTGAGTCTCAGTAGGTGTGGTGATAGGTACAACTGTTCGGTTTGGGTGATTAGGAGATTGGTTTTGAATCTGGTGTTGAGTGTTTGGTTGTCTGTTTTGGTTGTTAAAGTTTCGGTTCTGGTAGTTGTTGTTATTTTGATAAGAAACTTGGTTTTGTTGACGGTTCTGGTAGTTTGCATTGAAAGGGTTCCGATTACCTTGTTTAGGTGGCTGGGTGCATTCTCTTTTGAAGTGTCCTTTTTCTCCACAATTAAAACATGTAACCTTCTCCTTATTGAAACCATAGGTTGTGTTGGGAGAAGTTGCCAAATCAGTTCTTCCAGTTTTCTCTATGAACTCTGTTGCTCTTCTCATTATACTCGCAAAAGCCCATTGAATGTCAATGAGTTCCATCTCTTCCTTGTCTATTTGTGCGTAGTCTTCGTTGGTCAAGTTGTTGTTCCCAATCTGACTAGCAACCAAACCATTGTAGGATGAAACCATAGCAGAGACTAATGCAATGTGTTGCTGAGCAACCTCCACAGTCACATTTCCCAAGTTGGATGTATCCAAAACCACCGGTTGTTTATGTTGAGTAACTTGGTTTGATGGTTGTTGTGTTTGGTTAGCAGTGTAAAAACTTGCTTGTTGCATTGGAGAGATTGGTGAAATATAGGAACTATATTGTGGTGGTGTATATGATGGTTGTGAGTAGGAATTGTATTGTGGTGGTGTGTAGTTGGTGGTTGGTTTTGATGAATCCATGACGTTGGAAATACATGCAACATGTGGTGCAACGCTTCCAGAGCTCGAGTTTCCAGCTGAAACTGAAGTTCCTCCAAAATACAGACTTGGATTCTGAGGAATCTGTGACCTCCTAGCTTTCCTCCTATCCTCCAGCTCTTTGTTCTCCAGGTTCTCAATAAACTCTGAAATGGTCCAGAATTGATAAGCATCCTTCTCTCTGAGTACCTCCACATGCTGATCCCACTGTGGTGGTAAAGCATCTGCAAACTTATCCACCTGCTTAGTCATTGGAATCTGTACACCATAGCTAGACAATTCAGACAATAAATGCATATATCTCGGAGTTAGTTCTTTCAAAGTTTCATTATTAATAAAAGAAAAATTATCAAACTCTTTGACTAATTCCTCCATTCTCAGACTCCTGGTCTTCTCGTTACCATCATGCTTCCTCTTCAGCTTATCCCAAAGCTGCTTTGACGTAGTACATGTCCCAAACTGATGCAACAGGTCACTTGTGATCGCCTGTGTCAGTTGAGAAAACGCCTTCTTCTCCACCACGTATTTCTTCTTTTCATCCTCAGTCAAGCTCTCCAGAGGAATCAACTCACCGGTATTCTCCAGAATCGGTGCTGTGTATCCTTTCACAATCATGCTCCATGCCTCAGCTCCTTCAACTCCCATGCCTTCCAGATGGATCTTGAACATGGTGTGCCACTGGTTATACTCTTGCATATCCATGAGCTTAGGTGGCCGAGTTCCACTACCTGTAGACAAATCCTTAATCAAGGTAGAAATAGCATTAGTGGTTTGAGTATTTACTGCCGCTGCAGCTACTCCCCAGTAATCTGATTGTAGTGCCGGATGTGCTACATTCTGAGGCATCGTGCTCGTTGTTGTCATGTAGTTAAGTGGTTGTGAGGACTGCGTGTTCGTCTTTTGCGCTGCCACTGTCCATGGGTCCATTGTCTGCTGTTGTGGTTGTGTTGTCGCTGATCCCTGAGTAGTCTGAAAACGCCACATGATCACAATCTGAAAATCTCAACACTTAGAAAAATTTTTCAGCAAAAATCTTAGGTTCGCCCGAAAACTAGTACGTTCGTCCAAATTTTCACACTTTCGTCCAAACTGATCTCACTTTCGTCCAAATAGTAACAGCCGAATGTGGAAATGACCAGAATGTAAACAAAGACTAAACACTATTCCACTTTCGCCCAAGTTAGAACGGTCGAAGGTGGAATTTTCACCCGAATGTGAAAAATTTCAACAAGATTTTCAGGTTCGTCCACTCAAAAACTCAGGTTCGCCCACTTTTATTCACGTTCGACCACAACTCTCAGTCCAGGTTCCAGGTTCGCCCAAAACAGTCAGATCTCATTTTTGAAAAACGGTTATTGTTTGAAAAACGGTTAATTTGATCTCAGATTTTCAAAAGTTCATGGATTTGAATGATCTCAATCAGGTTATGTTTCGGAATTGATTTGGAACAACTTTAAGTCTTGGAAAACTTGAATTCGACCACAAATTCACCTTTAAATCGATCAAAAACTATGTTTTTAAGAGTTTTTGTAAAAACAGATGATAATTTGTCTAAAACATGTCCAAATCAACTCTGATCTTATCAAATTTGTTGTTGTATGATCCTCTAGGCTCTGATACCACTTTGTGAGCGTTGGATTTTATCTAAAACAGGATTACACGATCATACAAGTCACAAATCTAGGTGCGGAAACCCTAGATCTGAACAAATTGATAAGATACAAATCACGACACAATCAAGATCATTTTCAATATCATTTTCATAGATTAACTTTCAATCAATAAGCATTTACAACTGTTTATGTTAATCTAGAATCACACAGATAATCTCTCAAAAACACTCCTAAACCTGATCTGAACCTCGACACAAATGACAACTCTCTTACATAATCAAAAACTCAAAAACTATATATAGGCTCTGCACATTCGCCCCTTACAGATGGTCGAATGTGAACTTTTTCCACATTCGCCCACTGCAAGTGGTCGAATGTGTTCTTCAGTCCATGTCCATTCTTCATTCGTCCAGATCACATCTACCTTCGCCCCATTATCTTCACCTTCGCCCAGTCTTAACTACATTCGCCCATACCAGTCACCTTCGGCTATCTACTAACACATGTTAATTATAGTATATCCAATCCTTAGTCGCAAAACGCATCAACATTGGGTTCACTGGTGGTGTCACTGTAGCATGATCTAAGATAGCTTCACTTGTAACCTCATCGTCGTCATCCTCTGATTCTGATTAATTCAACGTTGTGGAAGCTTCTTGGAATACCTCTTCTTCAACGACAGGAACATTGGTATCATTAGAAGCTGCTTGGGGGTTCACGGTGATCGGACGCACCAACGGTGATGTCACTGCGTTTTTTACCTTGTAATATAAACGTAATACAGCCTCTTCAACCAAGCTATCTAGGTTGAATGATTCAAAGAAATCTTTGTAATCAAACATCCAGTCTGGACCGCTTCCCTGTAAATTCTGAGTACACCGTTGCACTTCAACGTTAGCCCACTCCTCGACCTGACGAGTTCTTTTGTTGAATACCCGTTTGAACGGGGTTGCATATCCAACAAAGTATCCTTCCTCAGCCTTCGGTGCGAACTTCTTAGATGGATTAAGCATAGTACAAGGAGCTCCAAACGGTTCTAGATACTCTAAATTCGGCTTTCGATGATTCAACAGCTCATAAGAAGTTTTGCCAAACTTCTTCACCGTTAAAACACGATTAAGAGTATAACAAGCTGCGTAAATTGCTTCGTTCCAGAACATTACTGGAAGATTTGAGTCCGCAAGCATTGTCCTCGCCGTTTCATTTAGAGTCCTGTTTTTGCGTTCCGCGACACCGTTCTGTTGTGGGGTATACGGAGCACTGTATTCATGATGAATACCTTTGTTTTCACAAAGATCGTCCATCTGTGCATTTTTAAACTCCGCCCCATTATCACTCCTAATCCTTTTGATCTTGAGACCATAGATATTCTCCAGTCGAGTGAACAGAACTTTCAAATTAACAAACGTGTCGCTCTTTCGGTGTAAGCACATAACCCATGAAAATCTTGAAAAATCATCAGTCACCACAAGACAGTACAACTCCCCAGCATGACTCTTACGCTTGACCGGTCCAAACAGATCCATGTGCAAACGTTCAAGTCGCAGTTCAACATAATTGACTTTCTTTGGCCTATGGGATTGTTTGTGCTGCTTACCCTTTTTACAACTCACACACTTGTCATTTAAGTGAAAATGTTTGACGTTCACGCCTGTGACAAGTTCATTCTTCACCAATTGATTCATCTTTCTTAATGAATGTGTCCCATTCTCCTATGCCACATAATGGATTCTTTTTCTGTAGCCTTGGAGAGAAAACACGTAACTTGGCCTTGGGTGGTCATAGCTTTTGACATATCGAGAATGTACAAGTTGTTCATCCTCGGCGCCTTTAACATCACCCACTCTTTCGGTAACTCGAAACCCGGCTTGAGTATATAGCAAGATTTGTCGTCAAAGTACACAGAAAATTGTTTGTCACATATCTGACTAACACTGAGCAGATTGTAATCTATTTGTTTCACATAAGAAATTCTCTCAAAACTCACAATTCCATTGCTCACACTACCCTCCATGGTAATATAACCTCCCTTGTTTCCTGCAAACGCTACATAACCTCCATTGATGTTTCTAATATCGAATAGTAGCGAAAGATCCCCTGTCATGTGACCAGAAGCTCCACTGTCAACAATCCAAAGACTGCTCACAGGGCCAGCTGAAGCTCCCTGCACATATCAAGTAAAGAAGTTAGATTTTTCGGGGGACCCAAGCCTGTTTGGTTTTGGGTCTTTGAACAGTTTGTTTCAAAGATTCAGATTTCTCACAAACATCTTGATTTTTATCAACCTTTTTTTATCACACAAATCTTTCTTATTTTCTGGTTTCACATTTTGTTGTGAAGTTGAAGCACCCTCAGAACCCTTTGGCGACCAAGATTGTTCAAATCTTTTCAAGATCCGGATCTGAGATTTTGGGGTCTCAGCCGGTTTCTTTACTTCATCCTTGAACGAGACTTTCTTGGTTACCTTCTCTGATTTAACAGAGACAGGTCCAACTGTTGGTTTGACATTAGGTTTAACAGGAACCTTTTTGTTGTCAACAGTTGCGTTCACCATTGGTTTCTTCAACGGTTTCTCAGTGGCTATCCGGTTGCGGCGATCATATGTCATCTGACGATTTTCCCTCCTTTTGAAATAATTGCTTTGGTTATAAAAAGGTGCTGGTTGAGGGACAAATCGTCTCTGAGGATAACAATGATTATCGACCGGACATTCATACTTTTGCTTCATCTCCACCTCGTGCCTCTTGTGTCTTACATACGGGCAGTCGGCAAGTAAATGCCCCTCTCCCCGCACTTAAAACACGCACGGTACTCTTCAAAATGATTCTTGGCATTCGACTTTGAATAACTAGTGATGGGATATTGATCATCCATACACCTTCATCTCAAACTCTCAGGAGCGGGGTCCTTTGAGTAAGTCGGCTCAAGAAAACCATTTGACTTCTCTATTGGTTTAATAAATTGTGTGACATGGATCTTTGGTTCCTTAGGAATATCCGAATGAATTTTCTTTAAGATTGCTGGAGGAATATCATTTGTTCGCTCATGTTTCGGGAACCAAATGGTACTTTCCTGACTGATCTTTTCAATTTTTGAATAATTTGCAAATTGAATTGGATATTCTTCATCAGAAATGATCTTATCGGATCCTTGCATCCGATAGAAAACTTTAACAGGTTTATCACACGATTCATTTTCCTCTTCATTTGACTTTTCAATTTTCTTTTCATTTTTCTTTTCAACTTTCTTTTCAACAGGCTTCACTGATTGATTCTTTCTATGAGCGTTAGCCATGGGATGGACAATCTGAGATGGTGAAACAGGTTCAATTGTGATGATGTGATTTTCATCAGGAATATCACTCACCTTTTCAGAAACCCTCTCAGACTGTTCATCCTGTTCATCAGAATCATCAGCAGCAACCACACCCTCATTATTTCCCAGAACAGGTCTAACATCAGAATAAGGGTCTCCCACACTAGATGTGTTTGACTCGTCATCCGATGTAGAGTCAGATTTAACTGAGCTCTCCGGTGCTATTGAGTGCAAATTATGATTTTCAAACAACACCGGAGCTGGGACAGCTTTGTAGTTTGCACTACTGGACTATGAAGGCTCTTCTATTATGTGGTCAATAACATAAGCAATATGCTTATAACTCTCAAGCTTTTTGTTTACTTTTTCAGCAAAGCACTTGATGGTGGCCATTTCCAGTTTTGTGTTTTCTAAATCATTGATATAGTTATTTATGGCCATTTGTTTTAAAGACAAAGTCTTTTTCAATTATGAAACGTCTTTCTTATAACCATCAAGTACTCTGTTAAACTCTTTTGATTCTTTTTGATATGATTGACAATTGATTTTTGCACTCTCAAGTTGAACCTTGAGTTGCTTATTTTCATCTGTCAATTTATCACAAGCTTTGCAATGTTTAACACAAGTTGAATTTGAATTAACAGCAGATTCAGTACTTACCTGTTTTGGAGGTTCTGTCATGGCCATCAGTGCAATGTATGCTTCCTTCCCAGCAAAAAACTTGGAATAATCAATTCTGGTGCAAGCGTCATCCACAATGCATGATTTCCGGGTCATCAAAAAATCAGCTTCAGCAAGCAACTGATCATGTCATCATCCAGTGAGTTAACACTAGATTCAGAATCAGACTCACTCTCCTCATCAGAATAAGTAGAATCAAACTGCTCTGGAATATCAGTAACTGAATCAAGAATCATTCCAGACTTCTTTTCTTCACAATCAACATTCATCTCTTCATTCAACTCCTCAATCTTCAACTCAGTCATCTTCTCAGTCACAATCTCTTCTTCAACCTCCACCGGTTCATCCAAATTCATTTGCTGTGCCACATAAGCCACATTACCAGTTGTGATTTCTTCAACACCTAACTGCATACCGGTCCAATCAAAACCCTCATCCTTTTGTTTCACCAAAGCTTGATTTGGATTCTCGTTTTGGGTTTGTGTGTTTGGTGTAGAAATGGGAATGATTGTTCGGTTTGAATTCTGTTGTGTTTGGTTTTGTGTTGTGGATTGTCTAGCATTGTTATTTTGTTGGGTATTTTGACGGTTTTGATAGTTGTTTTGAGGTTGAAAACTTGAAATGTTGGGACTTTGGTATGATACCTGATTTTGATTTTGGATTTGTTGGTTTTGGTAGGTGGAGTTGAATGGATTTCTATTACCTTGTTGTGCTGGCTGTGTGCACTCTCTTTTGAAATGACCTTTCTCACCACAGTTGAAACAAGTGACTTTGGCTTTGTTGAAGCCATAAGTGGTGTTAAGAGAAGTAGAAAGATCAGTTCTCTCGGTCTTTTGAATAAAATCAGTGGCTCTTCTCATGATACATGCAAAGGCCCACTGAATGTCCATGAGTTCCATTTCTTCCTTGTCAATCTGTGCGTAGTCCTCATTAGTCAAGTTGTTGTTCCCAATTTGACTAGCAACCAATCCATTGTATGATGCTACCATTGCTGAAACTAATGTTACATGTTGTTAGGCAATCTCAACAGTAACATTGTTTAGATTTGATGTCTCCAACACAATCGGGCTTTGGTTAGTTTGATTTTGGTTAATTTGCATCTGGTTCATTTGAGGATTGTATGGTTGTTGTTGAGGTTGGCTAGCAGAATAACACGCTGCTTGTTGCATGGGTGAAAATGGTGGAATGTAAGTAGTTATTGGATATGATGGTGAGGTATATGAAGATGTTTGAGCAAGGTAATTGATTGGTGTTTTGGGTGGTTCAACAATGTTAGATACGCACGTGATGTGTGGAGCAACATTAGAAGTAGAGCTGGAAGTAGAATGGGAAGAAGATGTACCACCAAGATACAATTCCGGATTCTGAGGAATTTGAGCCCGTTTAGCTTTCCTCTTTTCCTCCATCTCCTTGTTTTCCAGTTTCTGAATGAACTCATTTATAGTCCAATACTGGTACGCATCCTTCTCTTTTAACACCTCAATATGATGGTTCCAATACGGTGGCAATGCATCAACAAACTTGTCCACCAATTCAGACATAGGTATGCTTATCTCATAGCTTGAAAGCTCTGTGAGAAAGTGGCAATACCTTGGGACCAACTCTTTCAACGTCTCGTTACCCATATAACTAAAATTCTCAAACTCTTTCCGAAGATCTTCCATCCTTAGCTTCCTAGTCTTCTCATTTCCATCATGCCTATTTTTCAACATGTCCCACAGCTGTTTAGAAGTTGTGCAAGAACCAAACTGATGAAGCAAATCAGTGTTGATAGCTTGAGACAATTGAGAAAACGCCTTCTTCTCAATAGAAAATTTCTTCTTTTCATCATCTGCAAGTTTTTCTAATGGAATAGGCTCTCCCGTGTTCTCCAAGATCGGAGCAACATAGCCCTTCGCAATCATCTGCCATGCCTCAATTCCCTCTAAACCCATACCCTCCAAATGGATCTTGAATTTGGTCTTCCACGTGTTGTAGTCGACCATCTCCATAAGCTTAGGTGGACGGTTTCCACTCCTCGAAGACAAGTCTTGGATAAGAGTTGATATGGCATTAGTCGTCTGTGAGTGAACCGCTGCTGCTGCTACTCCCCAATAGTCACCATGGGTTGCGGTTGTGGTTGCGTAACGTGTTGAGGAATAGTACTAGTCATTGCCATGTAATTGATAGGTTGTGATGGTTGACTAGACTTTTGGGCAGCAACCGACCAAGGATCCATGGTTGTCTGCTGTTGTGGTGTCGTGTTAGGTCGTGGTGTAGTAGGAAAGTTCCACATCTTGATCTGAAAATGATTAAACACGAAAAGATTAGAAAAGTTTTAAAACAGATTCCTCCTTCGTATGTAGCGAGTGGTCGAATGAGATAAAATGTTCTCCTTCGACCGTTTGAAAAGATACGAATGAGAAATATGACAAACACAACTCACTTTCGACCCTTTACACCCTCTTTCGACCGTTTGATTTCACCTTCGACCGTTCGAATGGTCGAATGAGACAACTCTGGTCGAATGAACAACAATACTCTAACAAACTCTAGGTTCGACCAGTTAAAAGACCACCTTCGACCAAAAATCCTTTAGTGCGACCAAATTAACCCACACGTTCGACCATTCTCCCTAGGTTCGGCCCTGCACTTTCAAAAACGATTATTCTTTGAAAATCAGTTAATTTTGATCAAATCTTTCAAAAGTTGAAAGAATTTGATGATTCTAATTAGGTTTTGCTTCGGATTTGATTTGGAACAAGTTTATCAAAGAGAATTATGCATTTTATCCATGAAAACAAGCTCTAATCAATCAAATTATCATCAATTCAGTTTTATCAATGAAAACAGAAAGTTTTTGATCAAAATAGGGTCCAAATTAGCTGTAAAATTATCAATTTGTGGTTGTTTGATCTATATTGGCTCTGATACCACTTTGTATGCGCGTAGGATCGTCAAATCTACAAAGATAGTGATCAAACAAGTTTGATTCAGGTGCGGAATCCCTGAATCAATCATAAAATGATAACAATACTAACAAAACACAGAAATCATCTTTAAAAGCTTCATTTCATTGATAAACAAACTCAATTACACGTTATAATAAGCTTTACAATCAAAATAAGACGTGAATTAAGTGTAACATCGCGAAAATTTTCAAATCCTAATACGCATACTATTTTTTTTTATGTGCCCAAGTCTATATTTATTTTCCCTAACTCGCAACCTATATGTATATATGTATATATATAATGCATTTTTATAATAATAATAATAATAATAATAATAAAAATAATAATATTAATACTTCATATTTTATGAAGTATTAAATGGACACCCTTACTTAAGCCCAACCATGCCTAAACCCAACCTACAATACCAACCCATCCCTTTTACCTTATCTGGAGCCCACAGGCCCAAGACCCAAGGCCCAAGGCCCATCAGGCCGGCCCAAACACCCCTCCTCTTACTGCTTTTAGAAAACAAAAAAAAAAAACCTGTTTTATACCAGGTTTCGAACCGGGGACCTTTCAAACCCAACACACGCACTGAACCATTGAGCCACAATCGTCTTTCTGATTTAATCCCAAACAATTTTGTATTTAAACCCTCGCTCGCCTTCTCCTTTTTCTTCCTAGTTGCGACGCAAACAGCAGCAGCTGTATGATAATGTATTTTTTTTTCTTTTGACCAAACCACTGATTTATCACAATCCGTTTTGGAAACTAATTATCGGCCCTTAAGTTTAGTAATCACGCAAGAATCAATTCAATAACATTCAATATGTACGACTAATCACGCGTATGTATTACTTCTTGGTCAAACTACTAAAATTACGAGTTCGTATGGATTACTATAAATTGGGACCGTCCTAAGCTTCTAATGGTACCGAAAAACACACACAAGCCTTCATTTATCCTCTCAGTTCGTCTTAATCGCATAATTGCTTCGGTTGACTTTTGGTTTGACTTACGAATCGAAGCCTTACGGGTCTGGTAAATGTTAATTATTGTTTGAAGTATGTTAATCGGGTATTGATAGTTAATAACCCCATGTTTAATTGGGATATAACCGCGTATATAAACAGATTAGAAAAACTAGGGTTCATGCTAAGGATTTGGGGAAGATGACTCTTCACAGTCATCGTACTTATATAATTAAGTCTGAAAACAATCACCAACAGATCCTCAGACCAGTTGGTGATGCCCTAGTTGCTTAAGACATCAACCCGCTGCAGGGCAGGGGTTCGATTCTCAGCATAAGCAACAATATTTTTATCATCTAAGCTTATGTATATTTCTTTCTGTTTTTTTTTAAATTCATTTTTAAATACTAAAACTCTTTTATAAATTCTAAAAAAAATTATCTTATATTAATCTGATGTAAAAGTGCAACTTACAATTTTTAGTTTTCTGAAAATTATTTATTTAATATTTATAATAATTAAATTAAGTTTATTCTATTTTATTACTAAAAATCCATAAAAATATCAAAACGATCTTATTAATTTCCACAAAAATTATCCTAAGTTTTTATAACATTAATCTTTTCAGAAATGATTTTTATCTCTGAAAAATCATTTATTTAATATTTTTAATCAATTTTTGTTAGTTTTAATCATAATTAAATCATAATAAATTCAATTTTTGTTATTTTTGAACCAAAATTTTATACAAATTATTTCTGATCATTTAGAACAGAAATATAAATTTTAAAATGATAATTCTTTAATTTTAGTATTTTTAAGATATTAAAGTTAAAGTTTGACAATTTGTAATAAATAGATTTAATAATCTATTTTAAAGAAAATAATTTTATAAAAATTATTTTTATACTTTAAACACATTCTTGTGACCATCCTAGATTTAACATTTATAAAAAGATTTTTAGTTATTTATTTACTAAATTTCTCTCAATTGGCGAATATTTTTAATATTAATCAAACGAGCAATTATCCCCAATTCGAAGCCCTAGAAACTTATACATTGTAGACTTGATATACTTAGACATATTTATTACCTCATTATAGGGTGATACTTGATACATTGGGCAACACAATTATCCAAATTTTCCAACAGATATAACATTTTACCAAGGTGAGTTTTACATAGCCCTTTTTTTTATTTATCACCATTTTTGGGGTGAAACATGTTATAACATCATTATTGCAATTCAATCATCAATGTGTCTATGTGCTTTCTATGTTGCATTATGTCTTGAGCATGATTAGAGTAAGCACCATTCTAGCATAATCATTAACTCCGTACAAGCCGGCGGTATACATTGATAGATCTATTGGACTGACAATCCCACCCGGATACGTGCCTCCTACAAAGGTAGCGTGGGTGTTTGTTATCGTATAACATATTCAAGTGGACCATGAGCGTATGGTATGTATCATATTATAACAGTCATCAGGGTTGATTATGCACTCGATTTATTTCTAGTATGTTCTCACATATGGACTAGATTGACATGACACATGAATTGCACAACATTTTTTTATTCAATTATCAAAAACCTATGTAATTCTCACCAACTTTTGTTGACCCAAAACATTTTCAACTTAACATGTTTCAGGTTTTATTTGCTTGAAGATTTGAATTGATGCTTAAAGATATGTGTATAGTTTTATTCAATTTGATGTACAAATTCTAGAACTATTGTATGTAATTCATTTAAAGTATTTAATGGAATTTATTATTCACCATGAGCTACTGAACAATCATCAATACGTGACATCCCGATGTTTCCGCCATCGGTTGGGGTGTTACATTAAGTTTACACAAAACCCTAGGGAGAGACTCAAACAGGAGGGAAACAAAAATGACCAAAACTTAACATTCAAAATGAACTTGACCTATTTATAGGCCTGCACATATCGCCCACTTTGCTTGGTCGAATGTGCAGGTTCGCCCAAACACTATGGTCGAACCCAGCTATACATTAACCACTAATTCTACTTTCGACCTCCTTCTCTCCTTCGCACCTTTTGCTCTCCTTCGCACCTTTAGAAATTCTCATTCGCCCATTCATTCTTCCTTCGCCCATTCGTCAGAACACAAAAACATATGTTAATAGTAATCCAAAGCATTAGTCGCACAAAATGCATCTACAATCTGATTACCATAATCAGAGTTAAACTTTTCATAACGAGAAGCGTGTAGATGTGTAGAAGGCCTCGTGTTCTATATCGCCGTTGCAATGTCTTCGTTTTTGTTCCATCTTCTTCCACCTTTCCGGCAACTTCCAGCACCGGCGCCGGAATTCTCGTTGGAATTCCGGCTTCAACATTTAAAAAAACGTCTCCAAAACTAAAAACGGTACTAGAAACGCCCGTTGACTTATCGAAGCGCTCAATGAACGGCCAAGAAACGTTTCCAGGCGTCCCTGTAGGCGTTTTCATCCCCGACGAGTTTCCAGTACGAGGTACGGTGCCTCTTAGGCGTTTCCGTGCATCAGAGCCCGCCAACCCGCCCGGGTTGACCCAAACTCAACCCGTTTAGCTAAGCCGGTTCGCGGGTTCAACCCGAACCCATTAAAACTATACCCAAACCCGCTAATTTCGTGTTAGGTTCGAATTGTGTATTTGGATCATCTTAGAAATTCTCACCCCTACCCACATACACCATATAAACACATAAGTGACATATGAATCAATGCAAAAATAGCGTTCGTAGTTTTTTTTATTGTTTATCATGCGTGGTTTTTATTTATCTATTTATTTTTGTTTTCATGCCAATATGAAGCCAAGCTGTGACATCCGACAAAAATCGGTGTATTTCCGTACGTAATTAGTATATGTAATTAACGGTGATTAAGTGCAATTCTAAATTAATTATATTAAGAGTTAAATGTCAATTCCGTCCCTGTGGTTTGATACAGTTTGCCACTTCAGTAAAAGAAGTTTTTTTTTTTTTTTTTTTTTTTTTTTGCATTTCAACACCTGTGGTTTAGATTTTCTTGCTATTTTCGTCCTTTTTTAGCCTTTAGAGAATAGCAAATTTCCCATAGGATGCATAGGCATGCATTTGTGGGACTCTTATTGAATCCCGCACTTCAAGTCTGAGGAAATGTTGTCAATTCCTTGACTTGCTAAATCCTGGTTGACGCAAAGCTTTACTAATTCGAGAAGTCAATAGGTGTGATGGATCGGGAAATCGAAGAAGCTTAGTCGTAGCTGGATCATGATATTGTGTTTATAGAACGCTGAGAGTGAACATGAGTTCACTTAGGGAAGAGGAGATCACATGAAGCGCAAACATCCCGCCCTGTTCAAGTATCCTAATGTAATGGATGACTTGAACAGAATTCCGAGACAGAATTCTCTTAACGGGGGGCGAATGTGACATCCGGTAAAAATCGGTGTGTTTCCGTACGTAATTAGTATATGTAATTAACAGTAATTAAGTGCAATTCTAAATTAATTATATTAATTTATCCTTTAGAGAATAGCAAATTCCCCATAGGATGCATAGGAATGCATTTGTTTAATTGAAAGCACAGCGATATCGCGTGCGAATAAACTTGTCCAGAACGGACGTTGGTAATTACCCGGTAACAATTAATTAACCGAAAATGATCCCAAACACCTAGGAAATCCAAACAAAAATGGAAATCCAAACCACAATATCCCGGTAACGAATAACGTTCGCGTATCACACCCGATACGCGCGAAACTTATAAATTCACCCGAATAAAGCCTAAATAACTTACCAATGCCTAAACTAGACAATGTTTAAGGGTAATTGGGAGTCGATTATATGTCCGAAATAGCTATTAATGAACACGCGTTAAAACCCCGAAAACCCTAACCGAAACAATTGGAACTTAACTAGATATTTGGAAGATATTTTTGCAAGAAAAATGGGGCCCACAAGGCCATCATGGCTGGAAACTTTTAGGGTGTAGGAGCCACCCTACCTTGCCTCCTAAACACTCCATAATCATGAGGTTTTAGAACATGCTTATGAGTTGTCACATCCAAGAAAACACATAATCTCTATAACAAACAAGAATCTTCCATTTTATTATCACCAAAAAAAAAAACATAAGATGAACCTCCTCCTTCCTTCAAACTTATGGCCACCATTACCTCCCCATCATTCATCGTTGTTTTTCCATGAAAAACACATGTAATAATCTCCATTCTGTTAGGATCTGAGTTTGATTGTTTTGATTTGTTTGGATTAGAATGAGAAATGAATGAAGTGAATATATATGGAAAGTGCAGCGGAATGATAAACTATAATCAAAACAAAGGAATAAATGTTTTCTTAATCGAAAGCTTTCATTATATTGAAAGAATACAATCAATTACAAGTACTCCCCCTCAGCCTGATCACACTGTGATTGTTTGTCTGAGAGAATGTTGTGTGTATCCAATAGAACAGTACAAGCACTGTTCTATTTATAGACAAATCTAAACCACTAGTGACCTAGGCTGACGTCACCTAAGATAGTGACCTCTAACAGAATAACAACATAAAACATCTGCCTATACAAACTACTGTTATATTACAAAACACTGTAAGGTAAACTACTGTTGAGGAAAACTCTGATGGTCTTGTATCATCTGTTGGAGCCTAAGTGCTGTTGGCTCCAACTGACCTTTAGTCTTCAGTACTTGATCAGCAGTTGTTCTTCATCAGACCTTTGGTCAGCAGTTGTTCTCTATCAGTTGTTATCCAGCAGTCCTTTGTAGCAGCAGTTGTCATAGCAGTTGTTTGGGTGGAACAGTTGTTAGGGTCACCAGTCTTTTGGGAAGAGTATGTTGTAAAGACTGTTTATTTATGTGGATCAACTGTTAGTATATTTTGGCTTTTTAATCATCTGTTCTTCTTCAGGTCAGCAGACCCAACAATCTCCCCCTAGAACAGATGATGCCAAAACTAGACTTTATTCTTGATCTTTATTCTCTGATTTGACCTTTGAATTGTAGCTCAAAGTTCAAAGAGTAAAGGTCTTCTGCATCTCTTTCAAGCTCAAGGTTCAGCAGTGTTTGGAGGTCATCTGCACACATGCTATATGCATCATCCATGCTTAGCTTTTGAGCTTCTCCATCTGACCTGAGCAAAGTCAATTCATGGGTGTCGTTGTTGACCTTCCATTTTAAAATTTTTGAGTTAGAGGATTTGCTGAGATGCACCTTTATTCTAGATGAGTTTGGTGATGGAGGTCTCCCAATGAGTTCTCTGAGCTTTTCAGTAATGGGATCTGAGAAAAAGTGTACTTGATTGAAGAGGCCTTCCTTTATATAAGTATCAGCAAACTTCTTCTGATCTTCTTCAGACATTTCTTTCTTTTTCTTGAAATGTCTTATAGCAGCAGCTGATAGATCAGAAGTATCAAGTAGGCTGTCTAATGTAAAAGCCTGTTGAGGTCTCTTCATCAGTGGTTCATCAGAGTAGACAGGTTTCCTAGGCAGGTTAGGATCTTTCTTCTGTTTTCTTCCAGTTTCTTGTATGTTTCAACCAACCTCAGCTCAGACCACCTTGCAACTGACCTCATCTCCCCATAGTCAGCAGCCACAATTTCTTTTCTCATTCTTTTGAATTTCAAGGCTCTGCCTGGATCTCTGCCTTTACTAAAATCAGTGGCAGAAACCTTAGCTGGGGGATTTTTGGCCATCTCTTCAATTCTTAAGAGTTCTTCTCTGAAAGCATGAGTGGTCCAGCCTGCAAACTGTTTCTTGTTTGCTTTATAAGGCATGGTTGTCAAGATCTGTTCAAGAAGTGATTCCCTAACCTCCCTTTCCATGTCACTGCTGAGAGGCATGGTAGACATGGAGTTGCTTAGGGTCTTAGCAAAATCTTCAATCCTTCTCAATTTGCTAAGCTCTGCTGAATGGATGCCCTGAGCAGTCCTGTCATCTTTCCCTTTGCATTTCTCTTTATGATGGCATCTGCCTGTTCAGCCTTGTATTTTAGATATGTGTCTATGTTTAGGGGAACATGAAAATGTGGAAGAGAAGGGAAAGAACTTTCAGATGGTTGTTCAGTATTATAGAAGGATTGCATTTCCCCATTGAGTAGATCAAGTTCAAGGGGATACTGAACAGCCAATGGTGTGATGGTTGGTGGTGGTCTATGGGAAGTGAATTGTGATGTGTGTGGTGAGAATGATGAAAGTGGAATGGTTGATATGGGTGTAGATTGTGTGGTTGAAGTGGTAGGTGGTGATGTGTGAATGTTTTCATCCTGTACAACAAAGGTAGATTTCCTCTTCCTTTTGTACAAGATTTTTGGTGATGGTGGTGTAGAAGCAGTGGTGGTGTTAACATCTGTTGGCACTTTTGTAGGACCAGCAAATGTTTGGGATTTAGGTGGTGATGTGGTTGTAGGTTTAGATGTTGGTTTGATGGTAGTGGTGACAGGTTCAGATGTTGTTTTGATGGTAGTGGTGACAGGTTCAGATGTTGTGGTGGTATCAGTGGTTTGGGTGGCAGCAGTGGTTTTGATAGCAGTGGTTTTAACAGCCAGTTTGGATGGTGGTTGTCTGATATGTTTGGCAGGCATTTTCTTCCTCTTAGAGGAACCTGCATCTTCAACTTCTTGCTGTTGTTCCTTTTCTTTTGTATCAAAGCCTCTGCCTTGACTTCCAAAGTGTCAGCCCTCTTTTGCTTATCTTCAGTAGCTTTTTCAGCTTCTTCATTAGCAGAGTTGTCCACTTCTTTAGATTTGCTGGTTTGTTGTTGTTGTGGTGCTGTTTGGGTAGACCCTGGTTTGTTGGCAGACTTTGATTTACCTTTTTGTGAAGGTGGACAACCAAAGGGATCTAGCTTTGGGAATCTATCTCTGCCACTCTCCCCCTTTTTGGCATCATCAACTGTGAATTCATCATCATCTTCATCTCTGAGAATGGTGGTAGGGGCAGAGCCAGTGGTCTTCAGCAGATGGTCTTTAATTGCCTGAATGTCTGCATGGGTATCTTTGTACCTAGCATCTACCATGTTTCTGATTTCAGCCATGTAGGTTTCATGAGTCTGATCTGCTAGTTTTCTGTGAGCTATGATGATGGAAGAAACAGATTTCCATAGCTCACTAGCAATATCAGCTATGGATAGTTGACTCTTGGTGAGAGTAGCCAAGGATTCCAATATTGACTTGGCATCAGATTTGATATCAGCAACAGAGGTTTCAATGGACTGGACTCTGGCCGTCAATTCTTGATATTTTAACTCATCATCTAAGTTAATAGGATCATCTGAATTCCTACTAGTGGTAGTTGTAACTGGTTCAGTGCTAGGAGGTGAGTCCAAAGGATGAGAACCAGATGCCCCTTTTTCTTGGTTCTGGGGACTTCCAACTGATTTTGGGGACACTATAGTGGCCTCATTAGTTGTTTCCTTCAAGGGAGTCTTAGTTATGTAACCACTATCCTGTTGTGAGACAATGGTCTCTACATCAGTAGTGGCTGCTCCACTTGAATCACCTAGAGCTTCATTGAACTCTAGGGGTGTAACCTCCCCTTCTGCTTGTGGGATGGCTGATTGAATTTCCTCAGTCCCAGTCACTTGTGAAGGTATACTCTCATTGATAGGTGAAAGAGAGGAACTGGGATTTTCCTGAGTTTTTTCAATAGCCTCAAACAGAGGTTGCATGGTTTGTGGAACATGAGATGGTGAAGGTGGAGGAGTAAAAAAGAGAATTAGCCCTGGGGGGGGGGCTTGTGAACATATGGCCAAGTGACTCAAATGTTATCATGATATGTTTCCCCTTGGCTTACAACATGATCCTTTTGGTGAGGATGCATGAGGAGTTTGGACATGTTGAGATATTACCAACTGTTGTGAGGGAAGTAACAATAGTGGTTTCTTGTTGCTTTTGTATTGCAACAAGGTTATCTTTTGGTATCTCATCTTCCAGAAGTCCCTTTTTGGTTGAGTGGTGGTTTTTGTGGATGGATGTTTTCTTTTGGAAGTGGCTGGTGTGGGTTTCACAGCAGTGGATGTAGTGCCATGATCACCAGGAGCAGTGGGCTCAACAACAGAGGTTTGGACAACAGTTGTTGTCTTAGTCCTCTTTGTTTGATGTTTTGGAAACTTTTGAAACTTTTGATACTTTTTCTTGGGTGGTTGAACCCAGCATTCTTGTGAAAGTTTCATCAGTTAGACTCTTCATTTGCATAGACTCACCCTTTTTAAAATATTTTTCAGGTAAAACCTTTTGAAGGATTACACTCAAAATTCTTGGGTAAAATAAAAAATCATTATTAGACCCAGACTTTATGGCTTTCACATTTGACACTAAGTCCATAAACAGTCCCTGGGATAAAATGAAGTCAGAATCTGACAACATAGCATAGCCCAAGTACTAAATCCTCAATGGGATTTCATTACAGGAAGTGGACTTAGCAGAGAGACAGAGAAGGAGGGTATGAAAGAAAAATTTCATGACTGGTGGGGAAAAACTTTTTGAAAAGTGTTGACCCAGTCATCTGTGCATCATAACCTCTTTCCTGAAACTCTGTGTGAAGCTCTGCCTTAGGGAAAGAGTCTTTACCTGACAGGTCATTAAGTAAGAAGGTTGTGGATATGAGTTCAGGGGTAATGACGATACTTGTCTCTCCAATTTTTGAGATAATGGAATAGGCTTTTTGTCTTGAAGTAGAAACTCAGCATTCAACCGGAATTCTTGGAGGGTATCAAGATAGATAGGGGCGTCAGCGGTTAGGATTGTCAGGTATTTGGATTGTAAAATGATGTCGATGGTGGAATGGAATGGAGTGTTTTCATCTGTTTTTACCAGATATGGGAGGTAATTGTGGGTGGCTTTAGCTTGAAGATCCATTGTAATGGATTCCGAATGTGAGAGTGAGTGGAATTAGATTAAGGGTTTGAGAATGAAGAAGGCGGTTTTAGTATTTTGAATACAATGAGACAGTGTAACGACTGTTGTGATAAAACAAGGTTTTTATAGGCTTTGGTGAAACCGCTGATGTGGCCAAAACTCTGCTTGTAGGAGCAGACGTGGCAAAACATCTGGTGGTGTACAGCTGTTTTGGCAAACATCTGATGCAATCAGTTGTTGCTTTACCAAAGTGCTGATGCTAACAGCACTTGATTTTTTTTATTCTTAATAGATATATTATATATGTATAGATATATATATATATAGATAATAAAACAGTTGTTTTATCTGATCAGAGGTTTGAAACAGATTTTTCAACCAAGCAATGGTTGTTTTATCTGTTCAGATGTTTGAAACAGATTTTTTAATTTAACAGTGGATAGAATGGATGAAACAGTGGTTGTTTTATCTTTAACAGATTTTTCAACCAAAAGGCTATTTTTAAGGATGGATTTTGATTTTCTGAAACATTTTAATGCTTTTATTAAAAACATTTGTGTTGTTTAATCCATGTTTAGCATACCAATTCTAGAAATCAGATTTGTAAAGGTAGATGTTCTAAAGATTTTGTCAACACATCTGCCAACTGATCCTCTGTTGGAACATGGTGCAGAGAAATCAAACCTTTTTCATAGCTATCCCTGACAAAATGATGTCTAATGTCTATGTGTTTGGTGGTTGAGTGAGAAACTGGATTCTTGATGATATTTTCAGCAGCTTGACTATCCAACATGAATGGAGTCTTTAGTGCAGTTATCCCAAAATCCAGTAATTGATTTTGAAGCCACATGAGTTGGGCGGTACAGCTTGCAGCAACAATGTATTCAGCCTCAGCTGTTGAGGTGGAAACAGCTGCTTGCTTTGTGCTTTGCCAAGAGACTAAGGCATTCCCTAGAAACTGACACCCTCCTGATGTAGACTTCCTTGTGGTGTGGCAGCCAGCAAAATCACTATCTGAATAACCTGAAAGCTCAATGTTTCCATTAGCAGGATACCAGATACCAAGTGTAGGAGCACCTTTTAGGTATCTGAATATCCTTTTCACAGCAATAAGGTTTGACTTTTTGGGTGAAGCCTGGGATTTTGCCACAAACACAAGTGGCAAACATAATGTCTAGCCTAGATGCAGTTAAGTACAATAAAGACCCAATCATGCATCTGTAATGTGTTTGGTCAACCAGTTCATCCTTTTCATCAATAGTGAGTAGCTTGACTGTACTCATGGGTGTACTACATGGCTTACAATCATTCATCTCAAATCTAGTTAACAAATTTTTCACATATTTATTTTGATGAATGAATGTGCCATTTTGCAGCTGCTTCACTTGGAGACCAAGGAAACACTGAAGTTCACCCATAGCACTCATTTCAAACTCTGCTGTCATGAGTTCCCTAAACTCTTCACACATTTTGTTACCTGTGGATCCAAAAATGATGTCATCCCATATATTTGAACAATCATTAAATCTTTTCGTTTCCATTTCAAAAATAAGGTTTTATCAATTTTACCTCTTGTGAAACCAATGGATAAGAGAAAGGTGGAAAGAGTTTCATACTAGGCCCTAGGTTCTTGTCTTGAGTCCATACAGAGCTTTATTAAGCTTGTAGACATGATCAGGATGGAATGTGTCTTCAAAACCAGGTGGTTGACATACATAGACCTACTCCTGAATTTTGCCATATAGGAAGGCACATTTGATATCCATCTGATACACCTTGATGTTATGGTTTGACAGCAAAGGCTAGAAAGAGTCTGATAGCTTCTAACCTTGCTACAGGAGCAATGGTTTTCATCATAGTCTATTCCTTCTTCTTGTCCGAAGCCTTGAACCACAATGTGATAGAGTTTTGACAGTTGTTTTGAAACAGCTGCTTCATCTGATGCAGAATAGATTTTATAGTGACTGGGGATCACAACATCTGTTCTGTAATCTTGTTGTGGAGATTGTGGAGAGTACCTGCATTGTTAGTTTTAACAGTGATATCTTCAAATTTGAATTTTTCTAAATCAAACAACTCAGCAGGATTGGTGGGATTTTTTAGGGATGAAAGTTCATTGAACTTTACATTCAGAGTTTCTTCTATTGTCCTGTCCTTGTGTTAAAACTTAATAGGCCTTGGCATTAGAAGAATATCCCAGAAAATATTCACACTCTACTTTGGCTGCAAATTTTGAAATGGAATCTTTGAGATTTAAAATGAATCATGGATAGCCAAAGATTTTGAAAAATGAGATTAATGGTTTGATTTTGAACAGAATTTCATAAGCAGTCTTTTGATGTCTTGGGTTGATCAAAACTCTGTTTTGAACATAGCAAGCAGTGTTTACAGCTTCTGCCAGAAGGATAGTGGCAAATCAGAATCTGCTAGCATGGTTCTTGTAGCTTCAATAAGAGTTCTATTTTTCCTCTCAACCACCCCATTTTTGCTCTGGTGTTCTTGGGCATGCTGTACTGCCTCACAATCACTTTTGACATACAGAAGTCATCCAACTCCTTATTTTTAAACTCTGTTCCATTGTCACTTCTAAGACTTTTACTGGCAAGTCATATTGTTTTTCAACTTTGGTGACAAAGTCCTTCAAGATACTGCAGTCTCATCCTTAGAGTGTAAAAAGTAAGTCCATGTAAACCTAGAAAAATCATCAACTATGACAAGACAAAATCTTTTTTTCTTAGACTCATGATTTTAACTGGGCCAAACAAGTCCATGTGCAACAATTGTAGACATGACTTGTTTTGGACTCATCAATGGATTTGTAAGAGCTTTTATTGTTGTTTTCCTTTTAAACAGGAAACACAATGCTCATCACATTTGAATTCTTTTGATGGTAAACCTCTGACAAGGCTTTGTTTGGAGAGTGAGTTGATAGTTTAAAGGTTGGTATGACCCAGTCTTCTATGCCATAATTTTGTTTCCTTTGTGGAGGCAGCAGAAAACAAACAGACATTTTCCATAGGATTGTCCTTCAACATATCAACTACATACACATTGCCACTTCTATGAGCAACAAGTTGTGCTTTGCTCTCAGCAATGATGGTATCAATCTTTTTCACCACTTCTGGTCCAATAATCTTACAAGTTTTTCTTAGTGAAGAATGAGCCATAACCTTTGTCACTCCTTTGTGAAACACCAATAAGATTGGACATTTTCAAACTTGAGTTCCCAGCCTGAACAGTCCAGACCCAACACCTTACCTTTTGAATCATTACCAAAGGATATATCACCCCCTCATGAGCTAAGAAGTCCAGAAGAAGGGCTCTACATCCTGTCATGTGCCTGGAGCCTCCACTATCTACATACCAAAGACTATCTAAACAAGCAGAAGCTCCCTGCACAGCAGTAAATGAATTAGTTTTTGTGAGTGTCCAAAGCCAAGTTGGCTTTGGATGGGTCCTCAGGACTTTTCAGACTCAAGCTTTGGAAGGTGATCAGTGGTTTGGAACTAATTTTTGAATCAAGTTCAACAACTATTGCTGACCATTTGCATGTGCTTGAATGTCAACACTTGGGGCAACAGTTGTTTGATCACTTCAGACAGATGATAATACCATAGGGATTTTTGTTCACTCTTGGTTTAGAAGGTCTTTTTGGTTCCTCATAAACATGTGACAGATTATGACATGGTGGTTGTCCATATCTTTAGGTACTTGCTTGTGGGTGGAGCATCTGTTACTTGGACATCCCTGGAGCAGATGTTTCAAGAATTTTGGTAACAGATGTTTTGGACTGGTGTGAAGGTCTGTTTGGGTTTTTCTTTTGAAGTACTCACCACCTGACTTGCAAGAGTTTTAGCCTTGTACTCTTGTATTTTGACATCAAAATTTTTGAGATACAGACACTCTTTGGTTTTGTGATTCTTTTTCCCACATATTGAACATGTGGCTTTGGAATCACATGCACTTGTTCCTTTGTTAATATCATATGCTTTTAGAAGAAAACAATTTTTAGTAACATGATTCTTCTTTTCACAGAAATCACAGAACAAGTGGACAGACTTTTCTTTCTTTTTCCCTTTTACAACCTTCTTTTCAATAGATGTTTGAGCATATGCTGGAAGGTTTTTCAAGGGAATGATCTTTGCCTGAGGTGCTGTCTTTCCCTCAGGAGTTTTGAAATCAATAGGTTTAAAGTTCTCAAAAGTACCACACTCATCAGACCAAGTAGGTTTAAATTCATAATTTTCAAGTTCAGTGAATGATGAGGAACCTTCTGGTATTGGGTTGAGTGATTTTAATCTCTTGACCCTTCAAATTTGTTGGTACTACCTCAACTAACTTTTGATCCCTTTTGTCAGTGTTTTCAAAAACTGGAGCAGTGGTTTCAAAACCAAAACCAAACTTCACATGACTTTTGGTTTGTTTGTTGAGTAGCATTTCAAAACCTCTACATGATTCCACCCATTTCTGACATTCAACTTGGGTGGACTCAAGCTCACTTTTACAACTCTGATATTTTGATATCATAGTTTGGAGCCGGTCTTTGGTTATGGTTGCTTCATGTTTTAAGCTGCTTATTTCAGATTCTTTTTCAGTTAGATTTGTTTTTAACTCTTTTGAAAGTTTCTCAAATTTAACTTCATCGTCTAAAATTTTCTTTCTAAGGTTTTCATTCACCTCTTTGATGTTAGCAAATGCTATTACACATTTGTCAGAACATAAATCTTTAAGAATTTGAGGAGATACCTTAGCAGCAGCCATCAATGCACAATCACACTTGCACTCACAATCATCAGATGCACCCCAGGGATCTGAGAGATTCACAACCTCTTCTTTAGGTTTTCACCTGCAACTACTTCATCAACAACATCATCAGTCACAACTTTTGATTCAGTCACCACCTCCTCAGATTCAACTTCTTCTGCCATAGCCATGAAACAAAAATTTTCTGGTTCATTTTTAGCTTTGGCAACTAATGCAAAATTTTCATCTGTTAAACTCATCTGGTAGACTGCTCCAATCAACAAAGCCTTGTGTGAAGAAACTCTGTTGGCTGGTCTCTGCAGGAGCAGAGGATGAAGCAGCAGTCATTGCACAGGTGCCTGAGCAACAGGTGTTTGCATATAGTGGATCTGAGGAACAGTGGTTTGGACAAACTGGACAGGAACAGTGTTTGAGGACTGTGCAAAATGAGCAATGTTTTGCACATTTGGTACAGGGGTATTATAGGAATTTTGATAAGTGTTGGTCTGAGGCCTTTAATTTGGATAGGTAATTTTAGGTGTACCATGTTGACTCCTATATTCCCTAGCAAAATGACCAAGTCTATGACATTTATAACACTTTTCTTTGATTTATCCAACCCAACCTTTGATCTGCCAGTTAACCCTGGAAACCTTCTCCCAGTTTTCTTGTAAAAATTGTTAGTTCTTACACTAAGAAGGGCCAATTGGTGCATAATGTCCATTTCTTCCAAATCATCAGGGTCAAAATATTTTAGGTCATCATACTCAAAGGATATGTTATCAGATGCCTGGATATCACCACCACTTGCTGTAAAAGCAAAGTTTGGTGAATAAGAATCAGAGTTAAAACCTGAGTTTAAACCTGAAGTTATGTCAATGAAATGATCATAACTCTGATCCTTAGTATTTCCAGGCACCTCATCCTGACCCAAAAGTGCTGTATTACCAAATACATAATCATTAGACACTTTTCTAGAGTCCTGAAGCTTGTTTTTCTGGTTAAGCTCTCTCTCATAGGTCAAGAGCTTACGATGAAGCTGGGTCAGTGATAGGTCCTTGAATCCAATTGAGTTTCTCATAACTATAGCAATAGTGTCCCATTTATCTGGTAATGATCTTAAAAACCTATGGTTCAAGGTTGAATGAGGGTAAGTTAGACCAACCAGTTTTAGCTCACTAATGAGACAGTTAAACCTCTCAAATTGTTGAGTTAATGACTCTCCCTTAACGTGACTGAATGTATCATATTGTTGGTTAAGTATTTCACGATTGTTTTCAATAACCTCTTCAGTCCCACCAAATTGTTCTTTCAGTGCATCCCACAACTCCTTTGCACTATTACAGTGTAACAGCCCAGCATATATATCATTGGGTAGAGCCATGGCCACAATACTGAAGGCCTTAGCATATAACTCAATTTTCTGAAAATCCTGGTCGGAGTAGTTTTCAAGTTTCTTAGGCTCCTGAACCTTGGGATCTTCGGTACTCGGCACCATCGAAACATGTGGTCCGAAGATAACCGACTTCCAACACCCAGTGTTCTGTTGAGCTAGAACATGGCTCATCCGACGTTGCCAGATATTGTATTCAGATCTGACAAGCATCGGTGGCTTGTTGTTCGTGCCAGTGTTGTGTGGATCGTGATTGATTGAAGCCATTCTCTGATTATTCAAAAACAAAGTCAGTTTATAACTGGTTGAATCGAAAATAAACTATTACTCTGTTTTCAATTCGACAAACAAACGATATCAATAATTGTGAGCTAGTCTGTTTATATTAAATTGATTGATTAGATTGAATTTAATTGACCAAGCTCTGATACCAAGTCTGCTGACGTGAAGAAGAACAGATGATTGAAAAGCCAAAATATACTAACAGTTGATCCACATAAATAAACAGTCTTTACAACATACTCTTCCCAAAAGACTGATGACCCTAACAACAAACAACTGCTACGACAACTGCTGCTACAAAGGGCTGCTGGATAACAACTGATAGAGAACAACTGCTGACCAAAGGTCTGATCAAGAACAACTGCTGATCAAGTACTGAAGACTAAAGGTCTGTTGAAGCCAACAAGACTTAGGCTCCAACAGATGATACAAGTCCATCAGGGTTTTCCTCAACAGTAGTTTACCTTACAGTGTTTTGTAATATAACAGTAGATTGTATAGGGCAGATGTTTTATGTTGTTATACGTCAGCCTAGGTCACCAGTGGTTTAGATTTGTCTATAAATAGAATAGTGCTTGTACTGTTCTATTGGACACACACAACATTTTCTCAGACAAACAATCATAGTGTGATCAGGCTGAGGGGGAGTACTTGTAATTGATTGTAATCATTCTATATAATGAAAGCTTTCGATTAAGAAAACATTTATTCCTTTGTTTTGATTATAGTTTATCATTCCGCTGCACTTTCCATATATATTCACTTCATTCATTTCTCATTCTAATCTAAACAAATCAAAACAATCAAACTCAGATCCTAACACATTCCATACCCAAATCAAGTGTGTACAAAATCTTGGAGCTTAACCCTTGGAAGACACACTTAAACCTCACTTAATTCTTGAGTTTTGAGTCTTCCCTAGCCTTGTGCTAGTAGTAAGCTTCTTATCTTTGGTTTTTGTTTATGAATGTTCTTATAAACATGTGTTAGTAGAAAGTTGTACATTGGTTAAGATAATAGATTTTCACATAATGAAACATATATTATTCAAGGCTAAAATGGAGGTGTAAAAATGCCTGTATGAGCTGTGAGTGTGTAGGATGGATGTTATTGTTTTTGTAAGTTAAAAAGATAAACATAATCTTACACATGTTAAGGATCTAAACATAACATGTAACATGTGTTGTGACCATGAAGTGACATATGCTTTTACAAGACTAACACGGGTAAATAAAAAGATGATAATGGCCACGAGTTTATATAAATTTTGTAGTGATTTTGTAGTTTTTAAAAGTTCATACAAACTTATGCTTGAAGATGTTTTGAATGGTTTTTATAAAGATAACTTGAACACACTTAAAAGTAGTTTTAATCATCTTAAAATGACCATCAAAAACAAAAGATCATGTTGGATCTATAAAATGATACAAGATACAAAAATCACATCTTCAAAGTTAGTAACATACAAAAAGCAAAAAGGGACACTATGGACATTATGGACCAAATACACCAAATGCACATATTTTTATCCTTAATAAGGTTATTATAAACTACTGATGGTGTTGGATCATAATAATAGCCTATATCGACAAAGTTGACAAAACCAAGTTTACTAGTTTAGTAGGAAATTGTTACTTTTGTAAGATTAAGGATGGAAAATGTAACTTTTAAAAGTTTAGGTGATGATTTGGTAACTTTAAAAGTTAGAGGGTGCAAAATGTTATTTTGGGAAACTTGTGGCTAAAATGTGACTTTTGGTAAAGTTGAGTGTTGAAAATGGAAAGTTGCAACTATCCAAGGTTGTTAATGAAAGTGTTTTCAAACTTACAAAAATGTATTTTTTTATAAATATATATTTTATAAATAGGATTTTATAAAAATATAAATTACCAAACATGTTGGAAAAATATAAAAACAAAGGTTTTTATAATAAATTGGTAATTTAAGAGACTTTGAGAAATTGTATAAAAACGAACACTTTTATATCTATGGGAATGTAAAAGTGTTGGAGCGTTTTTGTGTTGTAAATAACCAAGTCTTAGTTTTAAAAATGTAAAAGTTACTTTATAAATTCCCGAGTAAGAACATGTAGAAATTAAAAGATGATTAATTTCAAATAAACATATTGATGGAAATTTAGAAAAAATAACTAAATGTATATTTGGACGTAGGAAAATAATATTACGACAACATGTAATAATTCATACAAAATATATATATATATATATGAATAACTTGTAATATTCGGGATCAAATAATGGAATGTTGACATATTTATATTATGACGTGTTGACGGACAAAATGTGAAATGGACGGATAAGTATATATTGTATAGCTTCCTACAGGATACGTATATATGTTATCGCGTCAAATGTGGACATGAAAATACACATATTTTGGAACTAAAATATATAAGGTTAGTTATGGGTGAATAATGTGTAACACATTCCTAAGTGTTAGATGATATTCGTGGGAGAATTAACATTAAATAATCTATAACGATTACACGTTAAAACTAAGCTAAGTATGCAAACTTAACAAAGTAAAATATGTTGTCGAATCAGCAAGATCCTAGTATATTAATTTATTGGGAAAATATATATACGGTAAAGTGAGTCGATTCGAGTGTTATAAATGAAATATCGATCCACAAGATCCTAGTATAATTAATTAATGGGAAAATAATTATACGATAAAGTTAGTCGAGTCGGGGATAATGTATTATGAGTTAATTAATACAGAGATATAAGTGTAACTTATAACAAGGGTAATCCATCACCAACAATCCTAGGACACATATTTTCCAAAATTCGTCAAGGCATCTGGGATCATTCACAACCTTCACATCATTTTAAATCTTGGTCTTTCGAAACACATTAGATTTACACACACTTCATGAAATGGTTTCATCTTGCAGTTTATAAACTTGCATTGCATATTTTATAAATCAAATGTAAATCTGCATGTTTTCATATATCGTATCAATATATGTTTTCGGGAGGAATTTGCAACTAATAATATACCTTATAACACTTTTCAAACTCGACTTCTCATAAACACATGAAAATGTGTACCTACGAAATCTTTTCAAGTGAACCTGTTTTTGAAGTTAAAACATTCTTCGGTTTCCAAAAAGTTATCCTCACACCAGTAGACTATACGTCTGTTCTGCGCACTTTCATTTACAGTAAATTTCATTATTTTTTTACACCATTCTATTTATAGTTACGTTCGTACATTATCTTATTATTTTTGTATTATTGTTTGTTGGTAGTTATTTTCACGCGTTATTCGCAACTATTCTCGCACTAGTTATTAGTAGTTATTCTTACAACACTAGTTTTGAGCATTAATTTAACTCGGTTACTTTCATTTTGTGCAAATTGTGCGATTTACTCGATTTACGTTATGTTATTCTTTCAATCGAAATTTTATGCTATACTTATATACTTACATGAACGTATATTTGGTATGCATATTTTTTTGTTGTTGTTGTGAGCAAAACCCTGTCATACTTTACATTATTTTGTTCATCATCATGACCAACGAACATACTAATTGATAGCTCGTATGAGATCTAAGTCAGTTCCCATGTACGACTCAGTTCAGAGTATTCCTCTAACCCGAGGGGAACGGTGTAATCCTCAGAGTTTATCAATATGGTTGTTTAGAGCCCAATGACGTGAACAAAAATTTACCGGTTAAGGGTGAACCCGAAAGGTGAAGAACCCCTAATCATATCTTATACTTACACATTAATCTCATTACGGTTAAAAGGTGAACCTGAAAGGGGAAGAACCTCTAACCGCATCTTATACTTGAGCAATATCTACTACTTAACACATTTTGGTTGCACGCATTGTTTCTTGTATTACTTATGTTAGTGTTATGGAAAAGCATAGCACCCTAGTGTAAGGTAAATCGATGATTACGGTCCGGAACGCAATCATGGGTTTACAGGTACATAGGGGTGGTGTGTGATTCTACTTAGGCTATTGGTAGACAATCAGTACGAGTCCAAAGTATCAGTAGTGTGGTGGGTTAGCTGCGGTACACCCTATATATAAGCACGAGCGATACTGCGGGAGCGGACTAGGAGTCTGACCAAGAACCTACCCATTACTATCTCTTTATTAGATCGTTTACTAATAGCTAGCATTTTCGATAAGAACGTTCTTACACGAGCTTCAATTCGACTTCCTAGAGTCTTTATCTGAACCATCCACACAGAAAACACAAACTTTGTATACTCTTACACTCTCTGTTAGTCGAAATCCTATTGCACGTCCTTAATAAAGTTCGGTCAAAAATTTCTCTAAAGTAAGGGAAGCTACTATAACACTACCCTGCCCTAACCAGTTACATACTTTTTCCCAAACCTTGCTCATTATAAACTCTTAATTCTCTAACCTTGGGTCAAACTTTGAGGATTTTCAAACTCTTATTTTGGGTGTTAAACAACTACTTCAAACTTTGTCAAATCATGACTGATGCATTTCTTAAAATCTACTTGCCTTTTTACAAATGTCTTTTGTTTCATGGAAACCTTCACTTGAAAGTAATTTCGGGACGAAATTTTCTAAAGTAGGGGAGGCTGTGACAAGCTGCACCCTTCACTTTTCATAAATGTGCATAATTGGTTCCTCAACTATTTCAAAATTTTCATTTTTAACCCTCGTATTTTAATAGGACCAAAATTCACAATTTAATAAAACTTATAATTTTTATAAGTAAAAGTATGCACGTTTTATACTCACATATACACCCAAGCACGTATGTTTCAGACCTTGATACTCAAAGCCCTTAATTTTCGGTCCTAAAACAACTTAGAAACCGAAGGAAACAAGTCCAGAACTTAAAATTGATTAAATTAGAAAAAAATTGATTTATTTAGCTTTCGCGGTCCGCTGAGACAGTCAAACAGTCAAAGTTCTAGTCAAAGTCTCAGTCAAAGTCCCAATCAAAGTCCCGGTCAAAGTCCTAGTCAAAGTCTTAGTCAAAGAGTCAAAGTCCTAGTCAAATATTCAATTTATCTTAAAACCTTACTTTATTGTGTTGACAAATTTTAAAGCCTAATTGAATCCAAAACTAGTATAAAAACCCATCTATGACCCATTACACTTTGCACCTCTAAATCGATTGTTTCAATTCGATTAAACTCTCCCTCATACCTTTCTTCTAGAGTATATTACTTCTACATTTGAAGCTTTGATTATAAGCTCTTGTAATTGGCGAATTGGAAGCTTGATATTTTTTACCTATTCGGTTTCTTTTCTTCTAAATTGGACTAGTTTCGTTGTTGAATCTTTGGATTGCTCGCACTTTCACGCTCGCTTAGTCATCTAGTCATTTGGCGAAAGTGAGTATTTCCTATCCCCTTTTTGCTTTTATTCATTTTTGGGGTGTTACATGTACACTTATACAAATTTCAAATACAAGTTCACATTTTTACAATACAATTCTAGTACTATGTGCATTTGCTTACAAACGTGCTTTATGCTTACACATTACATGTATAATACATCTGTACTTAGTGAAATCATTAACCATGTACAAGCCGACCTTAACATTGGATAGCGATATTGGATTGACAACCCACCTAGGTGATTCTCCCCCTTTTTCATCGGAGAATCCATGGTCATTGTTAAGTTATTATCCATTTATTGGATAAGTACACCGCCGTTCATTTAGTACATTATACAGTCACAGGATTGATTTCGCTCATTTGTATGATACATAGTTTACATAATTGCACTGTAGCTTTGCACTTGAATTGTATACCATTTTTTCCAACTTACTATATATATTAAAACTAGGAATGCTCACCAACATTTCTTATGTTGATAAAACCTATTTTGTACATGTTTCAGGTGCAGTTTGATCTTAGTTCCAAAGCATTGGATTTTAGTACTTGCTTTTAATAAGTTATTTCAAATTTCATGTTTCGTTCAGACTTTTGTATTTTTTTCTCATTTCATGTATGTAAGACAATTTAAATTATTCAATAATATATTTACATTTTAGTACCATGTGCTTTTGAACAATCGTCACTACGTGACACCTCGATGATTCCGCCATCGGTTGGGGTGTTACAGTTGTTTTGTGAAATGTTTTAACAAGGTACTCATATTCGACATCTTAATAAAATAATCTTTTCTAATTAAATATGGTTTGTGTTAATCTTGACTTTGATATGCTTTCGAGCGTTGCGCCACATGTTTCCGCCATTGGCGTGGTGTGACACAAGCTGCTAGAAAAGTTAGCTTGATGCCAATGATGCCATGGTAACATGGTTAAGTGAGAGGGTTTAACCCCTTTGGTGTGTTCCCGCCCGGTAGAGGTTGCAGGTTCGATTCCTGACAGCCCCCTTGTGGTGGTATGCTCGTTAAAGCGTCGTGACGCCGTCTCAAACCTGGGTCGTGTCAATATAGAGCCCAGTGATTTACTATTGAGGTGGCCGTCATAAATAAAATAAAAAAATAGCTTGATCATTAACTATCAAAGATATGCACCGTCACATGCGTTACCAACCTATTATGAATATTTTTGTTGAAAAAATTACTCGAATAGTCCCTGTGGTTTAGTCAACTATTACCTTTAATCCCTATATTTTTAAAACTACACTTCTAGTCTTACCTTTTGGCCAGTCTTCACTCAGATAGTCCCCAAGTAGATGGAGATTAGATTATCCAGTTAAATGGGTGCGAAATTGAAACGGAATGTAAATGTGGGCTCGGAAAATTGTCTGTTTTGTGGTGATCATGCGGAATCTTCGGAACATCTCGTCGTCTCATGCGGCTTCTCTTAAATTATTTGGCAACTCGTGGCGCAGTGGTGTAAAGTAGATCCGATATATGCTTTCCACTTCCGAGATCTTCTTCAGCTCCATCAGTTCATTGGTGGTTCCAGGTTCAGAAAGAAGGCTTTTTTATGCGATATGTTTGGTTACAATTTGGTGCATTTGGAAAAACAGGAACGAGGTGGTGTTCAACTAAAGTCAAGCCTCCTTATCAAAGGTATTGATGGACATCGAAGCACTTAGTTTAGTTTGGATAAAAGCAAGGGCGAAACAACAATCTCTTAATTGGAACATATGGTGTACTTTTAATATTTCTAGTATCGGTTGGTGATCCTGTAGTTGTTTGATATTCATATTGTAAGGTGTATTGCTAGTACCCTGCTAGCTTGGTTAAATAAAATTTTGTTGATTGTTTAAAAAAATGGGTGCAAAATGTCTAAACTACCCTTACTGATAAAAAAATAATTATAAAGTTCAACATATGGTGTACTTTTAACATTTAATTATTTAATGTTAAAAAATGTGAGACTCACCTTTCGCTTCTTCTTCATCTCTATACACCTCCTCCGTAAACCACGATCCCCACCTCCCAATACCACCACCAGCCACAACCACAACCACGATCACCTCTACCATCATCCATGACAACTCCATCAAAACCACCCCTACCTCTGAAAACCACTACCAGCCACAACCACCATCACCTTTATAATCAAGCAACAGAAACACAAACACACCATAAATTCAATGGCCGTCAACTGCTACCAAGTCCTCCGTCGTGCCCACCCCTTTATATCCAATCACCGATCATCTTCTCCCATCACTATCTACAACTTTGTTTCACTATCTTAATCATATTCATACTGCATACACCTATCTTCATCCCAATCATTCAAGGTCCATACTTTTGTTCCCAGATTTGGTTAATCATAGGGATGAATTTACTATCTCAGCTCGAGATTTCAGATATAAACCCCATGGAAAGTCTACTCCCGTGAAATCCAGTACCCGACCTTCCTTATCTCCGTCGTCATTTTCTTCTCTCGGTAGAATCCTAGATTGATACTAGTGATGTCACGATTCGATTTTCAATAATTCTTCGAATAATAATAATCAGGATAGGTTTAAATATGTGTCTTTGGATTTGCCTGTTTATGATAAGCTGGTTTCTAATGATGACGATATTTTCGATGGATTACAAGTGTTGAAAAGTAAATCGGTGTATTCTTATACTCCAATGAGGTTTGAGGATGATGTTGTTCAGTTTGTGATGAAGAGCATATCGCCGCTAAAACGGAGTTAACCGAGTGGTGATTTTGATAATCTGTTAGGGAATCTAGGTCAAACTGAGATGGCTAGTAGGAATTTAAGTGGTTCTAATGATTTGTTTTCTAACTTTAGAAGCGGTGGTACTAGGTGGTGAATAAGTGTTTGGTGGATGGTTGCGAGCAAATCCAAAGATTCAACCTAAAGTTTAAAGTGTCCCAAAATAAGTATTTAAGCTTAGTAAAGTCTAGGGTTCTTATTTTAAGGGATCTAGGATGTCTAGTCTACATTTGGAGTTTTAAGTTTGTAAAAGGCGACGAGAATAATATGAGCTATTTATTTTGCTATCACGAGCTATGAAAATAATATAACGAATTTAGATTTTCGAACACATGTATTTTCTAAGGTAAAAATAGTAAATTTTATTCAGAAAAATATTTATAATAAAATTAAGAGTTTTGATTACATTTGTATTAATAAAGTTAACACAATATCATAAATAAATGCAAAACACTTTGAAAAATAAAAGTTTCCATAAAAACTTGTTACTCTGACATAGAAGGTCACCAAAATAATTTTATAGAATTTTTGGGATTAAAGGATGTTTATTATGAATACTATTTGTTTAAAGTTTATTTAACAAATAAAAATAAGATTGCATATGAAAACATGTCAAAACTGATGAAAAAATGATATGATAATTATCTTAGAATAATGAAACCTTTCTCTATAAAATTTCATGTCCAAATATTCTACCTTTGTTTTATTATAAATTAAATACGATTAAAGCATCTTAAAAGTATTAAAAATATCAAAAAGGGTCTAAAAATCCCGACACTGATTCTAAAACTTATAATTGATCATATAAACCATTATGCCAAATTTCATAATTTTTAGATAAGAAACAAGCGAGTTATGAATTTATAAAAATCTATAAACTTTTAAATCAAAATCCCCAAATTACCTAGAACACCCTAAGCCCTAGATTTACAATTGAAACCTTTAAAACTATAATTGATATAACAAGTAAAGGGTTATTATTCTACAGATAATAATGAATCAAAATGCAAAAGAATTAGAAAACTCCCGAATTTGATAACTCAAAATGAAGAAACAAAACCGAATTAAAACCAAGAAATAAGCTTCCAATTCGTCATGAATATGAAATGAAAATTGGGGCTTCTTGTGCAGAGGTGATAGACTAAAAAGGAGAGGGTGTGATAGTGTTTAATCGAAGTAGAATGATCGACTTGGATGTGCAATGAGAATGGGTCACATAAGTTGGGTATTATACTATTTTTGGATTAATTAGCCATTAAAATTGGTCAATTAGCCATTAAAATCGTTCAACACCATAAAGTCAGGTTTTAAGACAAATTGACTATTTGACTGGGACTTTGACTGTTTGACTGTCTCCGTGGACAGCGAGAGCTAAAAAAATCAATTGTTCTAAATTAATGAATTTTAAGTTCCGGACTTGTTTCCTTCGGTTTCTAAGTTGTTTTAGGACCAAATATTAAGTGTTTTGAGTATCAAGGTTTGAAACATACGTGCTCTGGTGTAGATGTGAGTGTAAAACGTGCATACTTTTACCTATAAAAATTATAAGTTTTTTTTTTTAAATTGTGACTTTTGGTCCTATTAAAATACGAGGGTTTAAAAATAAAAATTTTGAAATAGTTGAGGGACCAATTATGCACATTTATGAAAAGTGAAGGGTGCAGGTTGTCACACATACCCACTTAACTGGATAATCTAAACTCCGTCCACTCTAGGGACTACCCAATAACAACAGACCAAAAGGTTGGGACTAGGAGTGTAATTTTTAAAAGATAGGGAGTAAAGGTTAAAGTTGACCAAACAATGATTATTCAAGCAATTCTCTCTATTTTCTTTTAAGGAAACTAAAAGTGTTGGTGAAAAAAGCTATGGTGTTCTTTTTAGGTATTGGGGGGGAGGGTGAAAAAGGTGAATTTGGTTTTACTTCCTAAGTGGTGCTGGTGATTGATAAAGCCATGGGAACAATTGTAGTTGGGGTGATGTTAGACATTCATGGAAGGAAATGGCAAAGGAGGTAGTCCCGCTGAAGAAGTCAATCACCGACGTAAAAGGAATGGTAGTAAGCTTAGATTTTGCTATGATAGATGGGCATGTGATGTACTGTGTGTGATCGATACCCCAACATGTTTAAATGGCCGCAAAAAAGATGGCAATGATTAATGAGAATTATGTTCAAATGGGGAACAAAGTTGATTGGGTGTGGTAATGGGTCTGTAATCCGGTTTCAGCGCTGGAATGAAATGAACTTTTGATAATGGTAACATTGCAATAGTTGCACATTAGCTCAGAATTGGATAAATAGGGTTGGGTTCAGAATGGCGGGAAACACATTTGAGGTGAAAGCAGTTCTAACGATTCATGCGTAGCTGTTTCGAATTGCTCCACGGACTATATTATGGCATGATGCAACTGGGCGCTACCGAAAGCAAATATGTTTGTTTGGAAAGCGTTGGCAGCAGGATTCCAACTATTACACAACTGAATCGTAGAGGCATTTCGATGGGTAATCAAAGATGTGCTGGACGAGGGTATGTAGAGGAAATTATGGAACACTTGCCGGTCAATGGTGCTTTTTTTTTTTTTTTTTGTAGATCAACTGCGTTGCTACGAAATATATTTGGTGGGTATAGGTGTGTGGATTGAGGTCCCTAAACTGGCTTTGTGCAACTTAGTGAAGCAGTTGTTGCAAGTTATCTACTTTGGCAGGCGCAAAAGAAAAGCAAGAGAGATATCACCATGGTTATAATGATGACTTTATGGTTGATTTGGTGCAATGGTAACAAAAAGGATTTTTGAGAAACGTTCATTCTCGGCTTTGGAATCGGTGGAAGAGATTAAGGAAAGTATGTGATTGACTCTAGACAAGTGGTTTACATTTGATGTTAGTATGTTTTAATGTTTTGTTGATGTATGAGTGGATTTTTTTGTGCCCTGCTTTCTTTCGCCTTGCTAGAAGGTATTTTTTTTGTGATATGATATGCTTACTAATTTGTTAAAAGCCACAATCCCTTTTTGGGAGAGCTACATTTTCTTTTTATTAATTAGTTAATTATATTTTACAACCATTAAAGAAATGTTTAAACAAGAGGATCGAGAGACCATACCATGTTCAAGAGAGAGACAGAGAGAGAGACAGAGAGAGAGAGAGAGAGAGAGAGAGAGAGAGTTTACATTGGTGATTCCAAGATTTAAACAATAACGATCAAGTCCATCTCCTCATCCTAAGAATAACCCGAACAAAAGGGTCCGAAAGATGTCTACAACACCAAATGTTGGTTGGATGGAGCTTATAAAGTGTATTTTTAAGCCCTAGGTTACACAGGTCCAAATGAATGTGTTAGTAACGTTATTTCACTATAGTAATATCAGAGGTTGGCTTATGATGTGAGTTTAAATGCTTCAACCTTCTATATGGAAAGAGGTAACTAATACAACAACATTTATTGGAAGTGAGTATTTTGTAAGGTTGAGTCATTGAAGATACCGAGGAGTTGTTTAAACTACATTGGAATAGTCTTACTGATTATGTTAGTTACGGAAGTTCTAAGCTTGAAAAAGAATAAATGATAGAGTTCTAATAGCATCATAGGGGGAGATTGGAGGGAAATTGCTCTTTAGAACTCATGTTACAAAACAACATAATAAAGTTACTGACGATCGGATTTTACCATCGATGATAAGTTACTACTAATTGAATTGTTTAGTATTTTATTTGTGCTTTCGTGCTTGGTGCTATTGATTATGGTTTTAACAACGTATATTAAGAAGGTAATTTCGATTATATTTATCTCCAAAATTGATTTTGAATTCAATGTAATCTCCAACATTTATGTTGTACATCTCCTGTGTATAGAATTATCAATAGACAAAGAAGGGGCAATCACTTTGAATGCATTAACCCTTCACAAGAAAAACAAAAGGGGTAAATTCTAAGAAAAAAGAATTGTATGTGGTAAAACCAGCTTATATTAGGATAGTTTTATCAATTGCTATGTCACAATCTAGGTCTGTGCACTAACTTGATGTTACAAATGCCTTCCTTCATGGCACCCTTCAAGAAATGGTATACATGTAACAACCATGGGATTTCATGATCGTTAGTATCCAGATTATGTTTGTACACTTAAGAAGTCTTTGTATGGGTTGAAACAAGCACCACGGGCTTGGTACCAAGGCTTCACTAACTATGTCCTCACTCTGGGTTTCAACAACAACAAGCGTGATGCATCACTATTTATTTATCATTGCGGTCGGGATACAACTTTTCTCTTGCTTTATGTGGATGACGTTATCCTTATTACTTCATCCGACCAACTTCGTCAGCATCTCATCGCTCACCTTGCAAACGAATTTTCAATAAAGACGTTGGCCCGCTCAGTTTCTTCCTCGGCATCTCTGTAACTTGCACCAAAAATACTTTATTTCTTTCTTAGCAAGGTTATGCTCAAGACATCTAAAATGTGCAGGCATGACATCCTGCAAACCGGTTGCTACCCTAGTCGACCCTAACTCCAAATTAAGCAACTCGGGTAATGACTTTGATAACCCTAATCTTTATAGAAGTCTGGTTGGGGCTTTACAGTTTGTCACTTTCACCCGGCATGACATTAGTTATGCGGTTCAGCAGTTTTGTATTCATATGCACGCTCCAAAAATATCTCACTGGAATGCTCTCAAACGCATTATCCGATACTTACAGGGCACAATGTCATTTGGTCTTACCATTAGCTATTCTTCAGTTCGGTCTCTGTTTGCCTACATAAACGTTGATTGGGCATGATGTCCCGACACCCGTCGTTCCACCGGTGGATATTGTGTATACGTACTTTGATGATAATCTAATTTCTAAGTCATCTAAAAGCCAATCCACAATTTAAATATCTAATGTTGTGGCCAAATATCGTGGGGTCGCTAATGTCATAGCATATATGTTGGCTACGAAATTTATTGCTAGAACTTTCACATCCGCTAACATGTGGCACACTTGTATATTAATAGACAATGCTAGCGCAACATATCTCTCAAGTAACCCGTGCAACATCAACGAACCAAGCACATATCAAGAACAGGTACAACGTGGCCATGTCCATATTCTTCATGTTCCGTTCGGATACGAGATTGCAGATATCTTCACCAAAGGTCTTCCCGTGTTCTGTTTGATTATTTCTAAATCAGTCTCGGCATTTTGCCACCTCTTGCTTCGACTGCGAGAGTGTAATAACATACTAGTGGGAAACCCGCGCGTTGCGGCGGGAGTGTTAAAAAGAAAAAAAGGCAAAAACATTGAATCACGCACACGCGTGGCGGCGAGTTCACTCACCATATTAAAAAAAGTTAAAAATTATAATAGAAAAAGTTAAGTCGAAACCGCAACATAATCACATAAAAAAGAAAATAAAAAATTAAAAACAAACTTTCATTACTTATTCGCCTATGCTTAGATGACTTGTATATTATCACACACAATTCGCTTTTGAACGAAACTTACATTCAAACATATACAAAAATAGTATATTGTCAAATGCTTTTTATAATATAGTATAGATATAGATAGATATAGATAGATAGATATAGAAGTATATAGAATCCGATGACGTAGAGTTAAGATCAGATTAGGCATGTTTACGTGTATGAATATAACGTAATATTATCAAAATGCAAAGCGTTACCTCATGATTAAAAACACAGCTTTTATTATTGATTTCTTGATTTCTTATAGTATTATCAAGTCTATAAAATGTTAACTTTTATGAAGTATCTAATCTAATTCTATATAAAACATTATAACAAAACATGTAGCGTTATGAATTATTTTTTATATTTTTCATTTTAATGTGTTCAAAGTAATTATAAAATTAAATGTCAGGAGCTCTCATAAACATCACTTAACTCTTGACTTCATTGTGATTAAATATGATGTTCTAAAGACAAAATTGCCCTCAAAAAGTAGTTATTATATGCATTAGGTGTTGTACCATAAGTAATTGAACTTGTACCTCTTAAATTTTAAGAAGTCCTTATCAAATGCTTTATAATATAGTATAGATAGTATAGATATAGATATAGATATAGATATAGATATTTAAAAGGGACATTATTTCCATTGTATTTATCTGCTAAACTGATTTTGAATTCGTTGTCATCTCCTACATATATGTTGTAGATCTCCTATATATAGGATTATCAATATATAGAGAAGGAGCAATCACATTGATCCCTATACCGTATTCTATTAGGTTTCTATTCTTTAGCTACTAATTGATCAATAACAACGAGAAATCTCAAAAATAAACATTGACCAAGTTAAATAACCAAATTAAACATTTATGATGGCAACTTACTCATTCTCTTTAGTGGTTTCCTCCCCAAAATAAACATATTTGGGAAGGATAATGTGTAGGGGCTTCCTCCTTCCCGTTAGCCTTTTCCTCCTTTCCCCTTAACCATTTCCTCCTTCCCTTAGCCATTTCCTTCTAGCTTTTTTATTAGTCGTTTTCTTGAAAACTTAGACGTTTAAGTTGGTGAAACATCTACATATTTAGCCTCCAAAAATGTTTATTTTAGTGATTAAACTTGGTCATCAACGTTTATTATTGTGATTTTCCCAATAACAATAATATGTTAGTAGAATTCCCACTACAAGAATTATTAGCATTAGCGACGACGTTGTCGCTATTGGTCAATGTGGTGATCGTCGCCAATGAGCATTAGCGACGACATAGCATTGGCGACGAAAAACTGGGCAATAGTGACGGGTCAACGATGACCCAATAACGAACACAAATCGTCGCTATTACATTTAGCGACGATTTCTCCGTTATTAGCGACGACAACGGTCGTCGCTATAGCCCCCTTTTCTTGTAGTCCGATCCAAGACAGCACATATAGAAGAAAAGAGAAGGAAACTTGGTTCTCATGGAATCAAGAGAAACTCTATATTATCGTATACTTAAACCGTTCCTCTTTGTATTTTTGTCGATTTGACCTGGCTGGATATAATTTCTTGTATAAGTTTTAATATGATATTAGTAAGAGATGCTTGTAACACTGTGGTTGTAGTCTTGTAGATCAACAAAAGCATGACCTAGCTTAGTGATTTGTGCATGTAAAAATTGTCCGCATGTCAGTTATCTATCTGCTTTCACTCATATGCATGATGTTAAGTTTTTGCTAATCACATGAAATCATCAAAAGGTTGGCTTTTGTAGTTAACAAATATTCAATAAATGATCTACTAACCGCGTGTTTCTGATCACTTTAAAGTTAACCCTTAGCTACATGGTGGAATGGAGTCCTAGCGCCACGTCAAAATGGGACTTCATTCCGACATTTCAATAACACTCGAGAAATAGAATAAAGCCCCTTCATCATTACCACATCATTTATTTGTGGTTTAAAGAAAATATGAAAAAAAAAAAATGAAAGAAAAAGCAGCTGATTGGTGCAAAATGAAATAGGCCCATGTTGATGCGCGTTATTTCCTTAGCTGAGTTGGGCGAAGGCACTATTGAATAAAAAAAAAAAAGCTGAGGTGGAGAGGGTGCAACCCCACACCACCCAACCTTAGTACCAAGCTTTAGCACCAGTGGCGGACTTAGCATAAGAGGAGGGGTAATTTTTCCGACGTAGTGGAAAATTTATGTATTTTTGACAGTTTTTGTATCATGCCACCCCTAAATACCACTAAATGTTTGTCTAAATCCGCCACTGTTTAACACTCTCATTAAGTTACTAAAAGCCAAAACTCAAGATTAGAATAATGAATGAGGCACCCAAGTAAATCGAAACAAAAACCACAAGTTAGAAAATAAAACTGTTAATGCACTACTAGAAAAATGGCTCTTTTGCTTTTCTTATGAAAAAAAATGCGTCACAAATTTTGACAAAATTGCTACTAATATGTGAGGAAAAAAACGCCCTTATTTTTTGGACAAATTTGCTACACAATAGCGACCAATATTTTGAAAATTGCGTAAGAAATGCATAGGAATTGCGTCACAAATTTTGTTACACCATATTCGTTAAGAAATACGTTGAAAATTGCATAGTAAATGTGTAGTAATTGGTTTCCGACGAGGGTTTTTCTAACATCAAGGTTTTGTTAAAAATGCGTCACAAATGTGATACGTGCCATTCATTTACTTCACGTTCACATAAAACAATTTTCTTATTTTTATTTTTTTATTTCCATATTTTAGTGTTTAACCCATGTTCTCCTTTATTATAGGTAGTAGTTATTTTCCTTATGTCTATTTATATTTTGTATGTTTTATTTGGAGAATTATGAATGAAAAATATTTGAAAAGCTTTGGCTTGATCCCTCTTTTATCTTGATGTTTCTTGGAAGTTTTGTAGGTTTTTCTTTGTAAAACCTATCAATTGGTGCTTTCATTGAGCCTTGGCCTCCATGGCTTTGGAAGAACTCAATGACTCAACTACTCTATCTAGCTTCAATGGTTCGAATCCGGTTCGTTGGCTTTTTGAGGTTGAACGGTTCTTTTACTTATATAGAATTTACGAGGAAGAACGGTTTGCCTATGTTGTTGAGTACTTTGATGAAGAACCTTTTTATTGGTTCAATTCATAGTATCGAGGAGATGAACATTTCACTTGGAATTCTTTCACCATCGCGATGCTTCATCGTTTCCGATCATCACTACCCGCTCGACCACCACCGCTAAGCCCCATGCAACCACCGTCAAAAATCATACCCACACCTGTCACAACGGTCATCATCCCGAATCACACCAACAGTGTAACACCCCAACCGATGGCGGAAACATCGGGGTGCCACGTATTGATGATTGTTCAGTAGCTCATGGTGAATAACAAATTTCATTAAATAATTTAAATGAATTACATACAATGGTTCTAGAATTTGTACATCAAATTGAATAAAACTATACACACATCTTCAAGCATCAATTCAAATCTTCAAGCAAATAGAACCTGAAACATGTTAAGTTGAAAATGTTTTGGGTCAACAAAAGTTGGTGAGAATTACATAGGTTTTTGATAATTGAGTAAAAATGATGTGCAATTCATGTGTCATGTCAATCTAGTCCATATGTGAGAACATACTAGAAATAAATCGAGTGCATAATCAACCCTTGTGACTGTTATAATGTGATACATACCATACGCTCATGGTCCAATTGAATATGTTATGCGATAACAAACACCCACGTAACCTTTGTAGGAGGCACGTATCGGGTGGGATTGTCAGTCCAATAGATCTATCAATGTATACCGTCGGCTTGATCAATGTTAATGATTATGCTAGAATGGTGCTTACTCTAATCATGCTCAAGACATAATGCAACATAGAAAACACATAGACACATTGATGATTGAATTGCAATGATAATGTTATAACATGTTTCACCCCAAAAATGGTGATAAATAAAAAGGGGCTATGTAAAACTCACCTTAGCAAATGTTAAACTTGTTGAAAAGATGAAATAATAGTGTTGCCCAAAATGATTCCAAATATCACCCTATAATAAGGTAATATGAGTCTAAGTCTAATTAACTTATAAGTGTATCCTAGGGTTTCGATTTGGGGATAACCATTTGTTGAATTTAAATTAAAATGTTAATTAATAAAGGAAAATTTTATAATTAATAAAAGAAAGTCTTTTTGTAAAATTTGAATTTTGAATGTACACATTAAAGTGTTTGGAGTATAAAAATAATTTTTATAAAATTATTTCATTTAAAAATAGATTTTTAAATCTATTTATCATAAATAGCCAATATTTAACTTTAATATTCAAAAATACTAAAATTAAAGAATTTCTATTTTAAAAATCATATTTCTGTTCTAAATGATCAGAAATAATTTGTATAAAATTTTGGTGCAAAAATATTAAAAATTGGATTTATTATGATTTAATTATGTTTAAAACTAACAAAAATTGATTAAAAATACTAAATAAATGATTTTTCAGAAATAAAAATCATTTCTGAAAAGTTTAAAGTTATAAAACTTAGGATAATTTTTGTGGAAATTAATAAGATCGTTTTGATATTTTTATAGATTTTTATAAATAAAATGGAATAAACTTGATTTATTTATTATAAATATTAAATAAATGAATTTCAGAAAACTAAAAATTGTAAATAAAACTTTTATCTCAGATTTGATAAATATAATTTTTTTTAGAATTTAAAAAAAGGTTTTACTATTTAAAAATGAATTTACAAGATTTAAATGTATAATAAATAATTATAAATGGTTTGTTTTTGAAAATAAAAAAAAATGTGGAAAAAGGGTGTTCTAGCCGGGACTCGAACCCGGGTAGTCTCAGTCACAGCTCACGAGCACAACCACTTGGCCTAGGCCTGTGGTTGTGTTTTAACTCTGATTAACATTATATAAATACACTACGCGAATCAGATTTTATCCCCAAATTATAATCACGAACCCTAGATTTAACAATTGGACAAATCACACATCAATAGCCTGATTAACCATAGGGCTATTGATGTGTGATGGCCGATGAACATAACCCATATAAATAATTAAACTCACAGTGTTGATTCGAGTATAATTGCCGGGTCAAAGCCAAAGTCAAACAACGAACAAGATGGTTATAATCAGAGTGTTTCAGAGATAATTGGAGGTTGAGAGAGAGGTGTGAGCGAGTTGTGAATGATCGTAGGGGGTCAATTTATAGGGAGGATCAGAGGGTTTGGTTAATTGGAAGGTTTGACCACGATTTAAGTCATACGCGTATAATTAATGAATTGGTCAACGATTGATTGTAATTTGACGTGTAATCGAGTCATATAGGACCGGTAATCATGTAAATTTACCATGTATGTGTGTTTGATTGAGAATCAAAAGGTTTGAAAAGAAAAAAAAAATATAATATCCACTGCTGCTGCTGAATCGCGAACCAGGGAAAAGAAGAAGGGCCAGATTTAAAAGGGGTTAAATATATATTAGGTTGGGATTAAACCAACTAAAGGGTTGTGGCCCAGCTGGTTCGTGCGTGTGCTTGTGTGTGTGGTGACTCGGGTTCGAGACCCGGGTGGAACAAAATTCCTTTCTTTTTTAAACAGCAAATAAAGGAGGGTGTTTGGGCTTCAGCTTGGGCCGGGTATTGTACTGGGCTGCTTTGTTTGTGTGGGCTACAATATTCAAGGGAAAAGGAAGGGGTTTGGGTTTGATGTTGTGGGCTAGGTTAAAACAAAGCTGATTTTTTTTTTTTAGACTAATTATTATTATTATTATTATTATTATTATTATTATTATTATTATTATTATTATAAACTTATATATATATATACATATAGAGATATATGTATGAATAATTATAGTTGTGTAGGGGTTCAAAATACCACAAAAATAATAATACACTTGTCGTAACGTATAATTAATAAATGCGTAATGTTACAGTCTCCCCTACTTTTAGGAACTTCGTCCCGAAGTTAAGAGAAACACTAGTCCTACAATTGGTCAACTACTGAAAACCTTGATAAAATTTCGCACTACCTTAATGTACCTGTAAATTCATGATTACGTTCCGGACCGTAATTACCAATTTACCTTACATTAGGGTTTTGCGTCCTTTTATGACTTTACCGATTGTTAAGCAGGTCGGACAGTCTCCACCAGTTGTTGAGCAGGTGGTAGGGCCTCTCCCGACTGTTGGAAAGACATGATGACCTCTACCAATCGTTAAGCTGGTTGTTTGGTAGTTAACTAATTGTTTGTACAAGCAAGTAAGTATAGATATAGCAGTTAGTTCACATTCAAACAAGCATGCACACAGATGTTATGATAATACTTGAATTTATTATTTGATTTCAAAAGTGGTAATACATGAGATTAAAGAGAAAGTAGATATTATTCAAATGGTAGGGTTTGCCGTTGAGTAGTTGGGGGGTCTCAAGCGGGATTATTTGGAGCATCAAGAGCGTCGGTAGCAGGGATTCGACAAGCACCTGCAAGATGCCCATACCTTTGACAATTGGTGCACTGTCGGCAGGGTACTTGAGTTGGATGGTGATACTGGCAGGTGTCACACTTAGGTAGGTTCCCATTGTATTGTTTCTTGGTGGGTGGGGTAGTGGTGTCTATTGCAAAATTCCTGACCTTGTTCTTCTCGTTGGTTGAGGCCTCAGTTTTGATATCAACGGCAGGTTGGGGAGTATCCTTTTTCTTTTCCCCTTTACGAGTCAGGGTTCCTTCCTTCACATGGTTATCTGTTAGGGTGGCAGCCAACCGCTTTGCTTCCTCCAAGTAGCAGGGTTCCTTCCCCACACTGTGTCCTGAATCTGCATCGGTAAACCACCAATGTATTTTTCGATGGCAATGGGCAAAGGGGTGACTTTGTGGGGTAGTAATAAGCTAAGTTCGTGAAAACGTGTGTTGTAAGCAAGGTTTTCCCCACAGTCTTGAGCAAGATCATGAAATTCATCTTCCAGCTTCTTAATTTCATTACGAGGGCAGAACTCTGCCTTCATAATGTCTTTAGCTTGATCCCAAGTTAAGGCTAGTGCCGCTTCAGCTCCGCGAGTGCGCTTTTCCTCATTCCACCAAGTGAGTGCTCGTTTGTGAAGAACACTCATGGCGTAACAAACCTTGAAGTTGTTGGGGCATTCACTGTTGATGAAGGTATTCTCAATACCCTCAAACCATTGGAGGAGTCCAGTAGCTCCTTCTTCACCACTAAACTTTGGAGGGTTACAAGAGTTGAAATGCTTAAGGGTGCAGGCTTGGGGTCCATTCCCATTACCATTCCCATTTCCGTTCCCGTGACCATTCCCGTTGCCGTTCAATTGGATGACCTGAGCGAGTAAATTGGGAACCAGAGTTGCGATTTGTTGCGCCATTTGTTGAGAAATGATTGCAGCCAGTTGAGCATCAACCCCATTGTTGTTGTGGTTAGGAACTTGGTCATGGTTGTGGTTGTCACCACCTTCTTTGTGGTTCTCACCATTGCTGTTGCGAGTGCTGCGACGAGGAGGCATGATCTGTAATAGACACAATGAAATGAATGAGAGTTTATAAAAGGGATGTAATCATTTATTCATTAATTAAAACGAATAAACGAAAACGTTGACTTATCAAAGATTCCAGATTCTAGTAACATATGAAGACATGCTTTAGCCTATAAGTGAACACTCATCCCGAGAATTCCCAGGTAGGCATCCGGGTCCCTCGTCTGATTGGGATATATGCGCAATGCCAGCCTAGACAGAAGACTCAGAATACAGGCGTTCACCCTTCCAGATTGCACGTGTTCGTTATTAAAATCTAGAACTTCGACGAGATCTCAAGGTAGTTCAGGTTAAACCTGAGGATTTTGTCCTATTTGTCTAAGAGTGGTTCCAGTGATGGAGAGCAGCCTTCTTGTAAGGATGATAGCAGGGATAAGAAGTAGGAGATAGAGAATAGCAAGCAAAAGAAGCAAGTACTTGTTAAATCCTATGGTTATAGACTAGATTATTTTTCTAATAACCTAATTCCCTATAACCATGGCTCTGATACCAATCTGTAACACCCCAACCGATGGCGGAAACATCGGGGTGCCACGTATTGATGATTGTTCAGTAGCTCATGGTGAATAACAAATTTCATTAAATAATTTAAATGAATTACATACAATGGTTCTAGAATTTGTACATCAAATTGAATAAAACTATACACACATCTTCAAGCATCAATTCAAATCTTCAAGCAAATAGAACCTGAAACATGTTAAGTTGAAAATGTTTTGGGTCAACAAAAGTTGGTGAGAATTACATAGGTTTTTGATAATTGAGTAAAAATGATGTGCAATTCATGTGTCATGTCAATCTAGTCCATATGTGAGAACATACTAGAAATAAATCGAGTGCATAATCAACCCTTGTGACTGTTATAATGTGATACATACCATACGCTCATGGTCCAATTGAATATGTTATGCGATAACAAACACCCACGTAACCTTTGTAGGAGGCACGTATCGGGTGGGATTGTCAGTCCAATAGATCTATCAATGTATACCGTCGGCTTGATCAATGTTAATGATTATGCTAGAATGGTGCTTACTCTAATCATGCTCAAGACATAATGCAACATAGAAAACACATAGACACATTGATGATTGAATTGCAATGATAATGTTATAACATGTTTCACCCCAAAAATGGTGATAAATAAAAAGGGGCTATGTAAAACTCACCTTAGCAAATGTTAAACTTGTTGAAAAGATGAAATAATAGTGTTGCCCAAAATGATTCCAAATATCACCCTATAATAAGGTAATATGAGTCTAAGTCTAATTAACTTATAAGTGTATCCTAGGGTTTCGATTTGGGGATAACCATTTGTTGAATTTAAATTAAAATGTTAATTAATAAAGGAAAATTTGATAATTAATAAAAGAAAGTCTTTTTGTAAAATTTGAATTTTGAATGTACACATTAAAGTGTTTGGAGTATAAAAATAATTTTTATAAAATTATTTCATTTAAAAATAGATTTTTAAATCTATTTATCATAAATAGCCAATATTTAACTTTAATATTCAAAAATACTAAAATTAAAGAATTTCTATTTTAAAAATCATATTTCTGTTCTAAATGATCAGAAATAATTTGTATAAAATTTTGGTGCAAAAATATTAAAAATTGGATTTATTATGATTTAATTATGTTTAAAACTAACAAAAATTGATTAAAAATACTAAATAAATGATTTTTCAGAAATAAAAATCATTTCTGAAAAGTTTAAAGTTATAAAAACTTAGGATAATTTTTGTGGAAATTAATATGATCGTTTTGATATTTTTATAGATTTTTATAAATAAAATGGAATAAACTTGATTTATTTATTATAAATATTAAATAAATGAATTTCAGAAAACTAAAAATTGTAAATAAAACTTTTATCTCAGATTTGATAAATATAATTTTTTTTAGAATTTAAAAAAAGGTTTTACTATTTAAAAATGAATTTACAAGATTTAAATGTATAATAAATAATTATAAATGGTTTGTTTTTGAAAATAAAAAAAAATGTGGAAAAAGGGTGTTCTAGCCGGGACTCGAACCCGGGTAGTCTCAGTCACAGCTCACGAGCACAACCACTTGGCCTAGGCCTGTGGTTGTGTTTTAACTCTGATTAACATTATATAAATACACTACGCGAATCAGATTTTATCCCCAAATTATAATCACGAACCCTAGATTTAACAATTGGACAAATCACACATCAATAGCCTGATTAACCATAGGGCTATTGATGTGTGATGGCCGATGAACATAACCCATATAAATAATTAAACTCACAGTGTTGATTCGAGTATAATTGCGGGTCAAAGCCAAAGTCAAACAACGAACAAGATGGTTATAATCAGAGTGTTTCAGAGATAATTGGAGGTTGAGAGAGAGGTGTGAGCGAGTTGTGAATGATCGTAGGGGGTCAATTTATAGGGAGGATCAGAGGGTTTGGTTAATTGGAAGGTTTGACCACGATTTAAGTCATACGCGTATAATTAATGAATTGGTCAACGATTGATTGTAATTTGACGTGTAATCGAGTCATATAGGACCGGTAATCATGTAAATTTACCATGTATGTGTGTTTGATTGAGAATCAAAAGGTTTGAAAAGAAAAAAAAATATAATATCCACTGCTGCTGCTGAATCGCGAACCAGGGAAAAGAAGAAGGGCCAAATTTAAAAGGGGTTAAATATATATTAGGTTGGGATTAAACCAACTAAAGGGTTGTGGCCCAGCTGGTTCGTGCGTGTGCTTGTGTGTGTGGTGACTCGGGTTCGAGACCCGGGTGGAACAAAATTCCTTTCTTTTTTAAACAGCAAATAAAGGAGGGTGTTTGGGCTTCAGCCTTGGGCCGGGTATTGTACTGGGCTGCTTTGTTTGTGTGGGCTACAATATTCAAGGGAAAAAGGAAGGGGTTTGGGTTTGATGTTGTGGGCTAGGTTAAAACAAAGCTGATTTTTTTTTTTTAGACTAATAATTATTATTATTATTATTATTATTATTATTATTATTATTATTATTATTATAACTTATATATATATATACATATAGAGATATATGTATGAATAATTATAGTTGTGTAGGGGTTCAAAATACCACAAAAATAATAATACACTTGTCGTAACGTATAATTAATAAATGCGTAATGTTACAGTCTCCCCTACTTTTAGGAACTTCGTCCCGAAGTTAAGAGAAACACTAGTCCTACAATTGGTCAACTACTGAAAACCTTGATAAAATTTCGCACTACCTTAATGTACCTGTAAATTCATGATTACGTTCCGGACCGTAATTACCAATTTACCTTACATTAGGGTTTTGCGTCCTTTTATGACTTTACCGATTGTTAAGCAGGTCGGACAGTCTCCACCAGTTGTTGAGCAGGTGGTAGGGCCTCTCCCGACTGTTGGAAAGACATGATGACCTCTACCAATCGTTAAGCTGGTTGTTTGGTAGTTAACTAATTGTTTGTACAAGCAAGTAAGTATAGATATAGCAGTTAGTTCACATTCAAACAAGCATACACACAGATGTTATGATAATACTTGAATTTATTATTTGATTTCAAAAGTGGCAATACATGAGATTAAAGAGAAAGTAGATATTATTCAAATGGTAGGGTTTGCCGTTGAGTAGTTGGGGGGTCTCAAGCGGGATTATTTGGAGCATCAAGAGCGTCGGTAGCAGGGATTCGACAAGCACCTGCAAGATGCCCATACCTTTGACAATTGGTGCACTGTCGGCAGGGTACTTGAGTTGGATGGTGATACTGGCAGGTGTCACACTTAGGTAGGTTCCCATTGTATTGTTTCTTGGTGGGTGGGGTAGTGGTGTCTATTGCAAAATTCCTGACCTTGTTCTTCCCGTTGGTTGAGGCCTCAGTTTTGATATCAACGGCAGGTTGGGGAGTATCCTTTTTCTTTTCCCCTTTACGAGTCAGGGTTCCTGCCTTCACATGGTTATCTGTTAGGGTGGCAGCCAACCGCTTTGCTTCCTCCAAGGTAGCAGGGTTCCTTCCCCACACTGTGTCCTGAATCTGCATCGGTAAACCACCAATGTATTTTTCGATGGCAATGGGCAAAGGGGTGACTTTGTGGGGTAGTAATAAGCTAAGTTCGTGAAAACGTGTGTTGTAAGCAAGGTTTTCCCCACTGTCTTGAGCAAGATCATGAAATTCATCTTCCAGCTTCTTAATTTCATTACGAGGGCAGAACTCTGCCTTCATAATGTCTTTAGCTTGATCCCAAGTTAAGGCTAGTGCCGCTTCAGCTCCGCGAGTGCGCTTTTCCTCATTCCACCAAGTGAGTGCTCGTTTGTGAAGAACACTCATGGCGTAACAAACCTTGAAGTTGTTGGGGCATTCACTGTTGATGAAGGTATTCTCAATACCCTCAAACCATTGGAGGAGTCCAGTAGCTCCTTCTTCACCACTAAACTTTGGAGGGTTACAAGAGTTGAAATGCTTAAGGGTGCAGGCTTGGGGTCCATTCCCATTACCATTCCCATTTCCGTTCCCGTGACCATTCCCGTTGCCGTTCAATTGGATGACCTGAGCGAGTAAATTGGGAACCAGAGTTGCGATTTGTTGCGCCATTTGTTGAGAAATGATTGCAGCCAGTTGAGCATCAACCCCATTGTTGTTGTGGTTAGGAACTTGGTCATGGTTGTGGTTGTCACCACCTTCTTCGTGGTTCTCACCATTGCTGTTGCGAGTGCTGCGACGAGGAGGCATGATCTGTAATAGACACAATGAAATGAATGAGAGTTTATAAAAGGGATGTAATCATTTATTCATTAATTAAAACGAATAAACGAAAACGTTGACTTATCAAAGATTCCAGATTCTAGTAACATATGAAGACATGCTTTAGCCTATAAGTGAACACTCATCCCGAGAATTCCCAGGTAGGCATCCGGGTCCCTCGTCTGATTGGGATATATGCGCAATGCCAGCCTAGACAGAAGACTCAGAATACAGGCGTTCACCCTTCCAGATTGCACGTGTTCGTTATTAAAATCTAGAACTTCGACGAGATCTCAAGGTAGTTCAGGTTAAACCTGAGGATTTTGTCCTATTTGTCTAAGAGTGGTTCCAGTGATGGAGAGCAGCCTTCTTGTAAGGATGATAGCAGGGATAAGAAGTAGGAGATAGAGAATAGCAAGCAAAAGAAGCAAGTACTTGTTAAATCCTATGGTTATAGACTAGATTATTTTTCTAATAACCTAATTCCCTATAACCATGGCTCTGATACCAATCTGTAACACCCCAACCGATGGCGGAAACATCGGGGTGCCACGTATTGATGATTGTTCAGTAGCTCATGGTGAATAACAAATTTCATTAAATAATTTAAATGAATTACATACAATGGTTCTAGAATTTGTACATCAAATTGAATAAAACTATACACACATCTTCAAGCATCAATTCAAATCTTCAAGCAAATAGAACCTGAAACATGTTAAGTTGAAAATGTTTTGGGTCAACAAAAGTTGGTGAGAATTACATAGGTTTTTGATAATTGAGTAAAAATGATGTGCAATTCATGTGTCATGTCAATCTAGTCCATATGTGAGAACATACTAGAAATAAATCGAGTGCATAATCAACCCTTGTGACTGTTATAATGTGATACATACCATACGCTCATGGTCCAATTGAATATGTTATGCGATAACAAACACCCACGTAACCTTTGTAGGAGGCACGTATCCGGGTGGGATTGTCAGTCCAATAGATCTATCAATGTATACCGTCGGCTTGATCAATGTTAATGATTATGCTAGAATGGTGCTTACTCTAATCATGCTCAAGACATAATGCAACATAGAAAACACATAGACACATTGATGATTGAATTGCAATGATAATGTTATAACATGTTTCACCCAAAAATGGTGATAAATAAAAAGGGGCTATGTAAAACTCACCTTAGCAAATGTTAAACTTGTTGAAAAGATGAAATAATAGTGTTGCCCAAAATGATTCCAAATATCACCCTATAATAAGGTAATATGAGTCTAAGTCTAATTAACTTATAAGTGTATCCTAGGGTTTCGATTTGGGGATAACCATTTGTTGAATTTAAATTAAAATGTTAATTAATAAAGGAAAATTTGATAATTAATAAAAGAAAGTCTTTTTGTAAAATTTGAATTTTGAATGTACACATTAAAGTGTTTGGAGTATAAAAATAATTTTTATAAAATTATTTCATTTAAAAATAGATTTTTAAATCTATTTATCATAAATAGCCAATATTTAACTTTAATATTCAAAAATACTAAAATTAAAGAATTTCTATTTTAAAAATCATATTTCTGTTCTAAATGATCAGAAATAATTTGTATAAAATTTTGGTGCAAAAATATTAAAAATTGGATTTATTATGATTTAATTATGTTTAAAACTAACAAAAATTGATTAAAAATACTAAATAAATGATTTTTCAGAAATAAAAATCATTTCTGAAAAGTTTAAAGTTATAAAAACTTAGGATAATTTTTGTGGAAATTAATAAGATCGTTTTGATATTTTTATAGATTTTTATAAATAAAATGGAATAAACTTGATTTATTTATTATAAATATTAAATAAATGAATTTCAGAAAACTAAAAATTGTAAATAAAACTTTTATCTCAGATTTGATAAATATAATTTTTTTTAGAATTTAAAAAAAGGTTTTACTATTTAAAAATGAATTTACAAGATTTAAATGTATAATAAATAATTATAAATGGTTTGTTTTTGAAAATAAAAAAAAATGTGGAAAAAGGGTGTTCTAGCCGGGACTCGAACCCGGGTAGTCTCAGTCACAGCTCACGAGCACAACCACTTGGCCTAGGCCTGTGGTTGTGTTTTAACTCTGATTAACATTATATAAATACACTACGCGAATCAGATTTTATCCCCAAATTATAATCACGAACCCTAGATTTAACAATTGGACAAATCACACATCAATAGCCTGATTAACCATAGGGCTATTGATGTGTGATGGCCGATAAACATAACCCATATAAATAATTAAACTCACAGTGTTGATTCGAGTATAATTGCCGGGTCAAAGCCAAAGTCAAACAACGAACAAGATGGTTATAATCAGATTGTTTCAGAGATAATTGGAGGTTGAGAGAGAGGTGTGAGCGAGTTGTGAATGATCGTAGGGGGTCAATTTATAGGGAGGATCAGAGGGTTTGGTTAATTGGAAGGTTTGACCACGATTTAAGTCATACGCGTATAATTAATGAATTGGTCAACGATTGATTGTAATTTGACGTGTAATCGAGTCATATAGGACGGTAATCATGTAAATTTACCATGTATGTGTGTTTGATTGAGAATCAAAAGGTTTGAAAAGAAAAAAAAAATATAATATCCACTGCTGCTGCTGAATCGCGAACCAGGAAAAGAAGAAGGGCCAGATTTAAAAGGGGTTAAATATATATTAGGTTGGGATTAAACCAACTAAAGGGTTGTGGCCCAGCTGGTTCGTGCGTGTGCTTGTGTGTGTGGTGACTCGGGTTCGAGACCCGGGTGGAACAAAATTCCTTTCTTTTTTAAACAGCAAATAAAGGAGGGTGTTTGGGCTTCAGCCTTGGGCCGGGTATTGTACTGGGCTGCTTTGTTTGTGTGGGCTACAATATTCAAGGGAAAAGGAAGGGGTTTGGGTTTGATGTTGTGGGCTAGGTTAAAACCAAGCTGATTTTTTTTTTTTAGACTAATTATTATTATTATTATTATTATTATTATTATTATTATTATTTATAACTTATATATATATATATACATATAGAGATATATGTATGAATAATTATAGTTGTGTAGGGGTTCAAAATACCACAAAAATAATAATACACTTGTCGTAACGTATAATTAATAAATGCGTAATGTTACAGTCTCCCCTACTTTTAGGAACTTCGTCCCGAAGTTAAGAGAAACACTAGTCCTACAATTGGTCAACTACTGAAAACCTTGATAAAATTTCGCACTACCTTAATGTACCTGTAAATTCATGATTACGTTCCGGACCGTAATTACCAATTTACCTTACATTAGGGTTTTGCGTCCTTTTATGACTTTACCGATTGTTAAGCAGGTCGGACAGTCTCCACCAGTTGTTGAGCAGGTGGTAGGGCCTCTCCCGACTGTTGGAAAGACATGATGACCTCTACCAATCGTTAAGCTGGTTGTTTGGTAGTTAACTAATTGTTTGTACAAGCAAGTAAGTATAGATATAGCAGTTAGTTCACATTCAAACAAGCATGCACACAGATGTTATGATAATACTTGAATTTATTATTTGATTTCAAAAGTGGCAATACATGAGATTAAAGAGAAAGTAGATATTATTCAAATGGTAGGGTTTGCCGTTGAGTAGTTGGGGGGTCTCAAGCGGGATTATTTGGAGCATCAAGAGCGTCGGTAGCAGGGATTCGACAAGCACCTGCAAGATGCCCATACCTTTGACAATTGGTGCACTGTCGGCAGGGTACTTGAGTTGGATGGTGATACTGGCAAGTGTCACACTTAGGTAGGTTCCCATTGTATTGTTTCTTGGTGGGTGGGGTAGTGGTGTCTATTGCAAAATTCCTGACCTTGTTCTTCCCGTTGGTTGAGGCCTCAGTTTTGATATCAACGGCAGGTTGGGAGTATCCTTTTTCTTTTCCCCTTTACGAGTCAGGGTTCCTGCCTTCACATGGTTATCTGTTAGGGTGGCAGCCAACCGCTTTGCTTCCTCCAAGGTAGCAGGGTTCCTTCCCCACACTGTGTCCTGAATCTGCATCGGTAAACCACCAATGTATTTTTCGATGGCAATGGGCAAAGGGGTGACTTTGTGGGGTAGTAATAAGCTAAGTTCGTGAAAACGTGTGTTGTAAGCAAGGTTTTCCCCACTGTCTTGAGCAAGATCATGAAATTCATCTTCCAGCTTCTTAATTTCATTACGAGGGCAGAACTCTGCCTTCATAATGTCTTTAGCTTGATCCCAAGTTAAGGCTAGTGCCGCTTCAGCTCCGCGAGTGCGCTTTTCCTCATTCCACCAAGTGAGTGCTCGTTTGTGAAGAACACTCATGGCGTAACGAACCTTGAAGTTGTTGGGGCATTCACTGTTGATGAAGGTATTCTCAATACCCTCAAACCATTGGAGGAGTCCAGTAGTTCCTTCTTCACCACTAAACTTTGGAGGGTTACAAGAGTTGAAATGCTTAAGGGTGCAGGCTTGGGGTCCATTCCCATTACCATTCCCATTTCCGTTCCCGTGACCATTCCCGTTGCCGTTCAATTGGATGACCTGAGCGAGTAAATTGGGAACCAGAGTTGCGATTTGCTGCGCCATTTGTTGAGAAATGATTGCAGCCAGTTGAGCATCAACCCCATTGTTGTTGTGGTTAGGAACTTGGTCATGGTTGTGGTTGTCACCACCTTCTTCGTGGTTCTCACCATTGCTGTTGCGAGTGCTGCGACGAGGAGGCATGATCTGTAATAGACACAATGAAATGAATGAGAGTTTATAAAAGGGATGTAATCATTTATTCATTAATTAAAACGAATAAACGAAAACGTTGACTTATCAAAGATTCCAGATTCTAGTAACATATGAAGACATGCTTTAGCCTATAAGTGAACACTCATCCCGAGAATTCCCAGGTAGGCATCCGGGTCCCTCGTCTGATTGGGATATATGCGCAATGCCAGCCTAGACAGAAGACTCAGAATACAGGCATTCACCCTTCCAGATTGCACGTGTTCGTTATTAAAATCTAGAACTTCGACGAGATCTCAAGGTAGTTCAGGTTAAACCTGAGGATTTTGTCCTATTTGTCTAAGAGTGGTTCCAGTGATGGAGAGCAGCCTTCTTGTAAGGATGATAGCAGGGATAAGAAGTAGGAGATAGAGAATAGCAAGCAAAAGAAGCAAGTACTTGTTAAATCCTATGGTTATAGACTAGATTATTTTTCTAATAACCTAATTCCCTATAACCATGGCTCTGATACCAATCTGTAACACCCCAACCGATGGCGGAAACATCGGGGTGCCACGTATTGATGATTGTTCAGTAGCTCATGGTGAATAACAAATTTCATTAAATAATTTAAATGAATTACATACAATGGTTCTAGAATTTGTACATCAAATTGAATAAAACTATACACACATCTTCAAGCATCAATTCAAATCTTCAAGCAAATAGAACCTGAAACATGTTAAGTTGAAAATGTTTTGGGTCAACAAAAGTTGGTGAGAATTACATAGGTTTTTGATAATTGAGTAAAAATGATGTGCAATTCATGTGTCATGTCAATCTAGTCCATATGTGAGAACATACTAGAAATAAATCGAGTGCATAATCAACCTTTGTGACTGTTATAATGTGATACATACCATACGCTCATGGTCCAATTGAATATGTTATGCGATAACAAACACCCACGTAACCTTTGTAGGAGGCACGTATCCGGGTGGGATTGTCAGTCCAATAGATCTATCAATGTATACCGTCGGCTTGATCAATGTTAATGATTATGCTAGAATGGTGCTTACTCTAATCATGCTCAAGACATAATGCAACATAGAAAACACATAGACACATTGATGATTGAATTGCAATGATAATGTTATAACATGTTTCACCCCAAAAATGGTGATAAATAAAAAGGGGCTATGTAAAACTCACCTTAGCAAATGTTAAACTTGTTGAAAAGATGAAATAATAGTGTTGCCAAAATGATTCCAAATATCACCCTATAATAAGGTAATATGAGTCTAAGTCTAATTAACTTATAAGTGTATCCTAGGGTTTCGATTTGGGGATAACCATTTGTTGAATTTAAATTAAAATGTTAATTAATAAAGGAAAATTTGATAATTAATAAAAGAAAGTCTTTTTGTAAAATTTGAATTTTGAATGTACACATTAAAGTGTTTGGAGTATAAAAATAATTTTTATAAAATTATTTCATTTAAAAATAGATTTTTAAATCTATTTATCATAAATAGCCAATATTTAACTTTAATATTCAAAAATACTAAAATTAAAGAATTTCTATTTTAAAAATCATATTTCTGTTCTAAATGATCAGAAATAATTTGTATAAAATTTTGGTGCAAAAATATTAAAAATTGGATTTATTATGATTTAATTATGTTTAAAACTAACAAAAATTGATTAAAAATACTAAATAAATGATTTTTCAGAAATACAAATCATTTCTGAAAAGTTTAAAGTTATAAAAACTTAGGATAATTTTTGTGGAAATTAATAAGATCGTTTTGATATTTTTATAGATTTTTATAAATAAAATGGAATAAACTTGATTTATTTATTATAAATATTAAATAAATGAATTTCAGAAAACTAAAAATTGTAAATAAAACTTTTATCTCAGATTTGATAAATATAATTTTTTTTAGAATTTAAAAAAAGGTTTTACTATTTAAAAATGAATTTACAAGATTTAAATGTATAATAAATAATTATAAATGGTTTGTTTTTGAAAATAAAAAAAAAATGTGGAAAAGGGTGTTCTAGCCGGGACTCGAACCCGGGTAGTCTCAGTCACAGCTCACGAGCACAACCACTTGGCCTAGGCCTGTGGTTGTGTTTTAACTCTGATTAACATTATATAAATACACTACGCGAATCAGATTTTATCCCCAAATTATAATCACGAACCCTAGATTTAACAATTGGACAAATCACACATCAATAGCCTGATTAACCATAGGGCTATTGATGTGTGATGGCCGATGAACATAACCCATATAAATAATTAAACTCACAGTGTTGATTCGAGTATAATTGCCGGGTCAAAGCCAAAGTCAAACAACGAACAAGATGGTTATAATCAGAGTGTTTCAGAGATAATTGGAGGTTGAGAGAGAGGTGTGAGCGAGTTGTGAATGATCGTAGGGGGTCAATTTATAGGGAGGATCAGAGGGTTTGGTTAATTGGAAGGTTTGACCACGATTTAAGTCATACGCGTATAATTAATGAATTGGTCAACGATTGATTGTAATTTGACGTGTAATCGAGTCATATAGGACCGGTAATCATGTAAATTTACCATGTATGTGTGTTTGATTGAGAATCAAAAGGTTTGAAAAGAAAAAAAAATATAATATCCACTGCTGCTGCTGAATCGCGAACCAGGGAAAAGAAGAAGGGCCAGATTTAAAAGGGGTTAAATATATATTAGGTTGGGATTAAACCAACTAAAGGGTTGTGGCCCAGCTGGTTCGTGCGTGTGCTTGTGTGTGTGGTGACTCGGGTTCGAGACCCGGGTGGAACAAAATTCCTTTCTTTTTTAAACAGCAAATAAAGGAGGGTGTTTGGGCTTCAGCCTTGGGCCGGGTATTGTACTGGGCTGCTTTGTTTGTGTGGGCTACAATATTCAAGGGAAAAGGAAGGGGTTTGGGTTTGATGTTGTGGGCTAGGTTAAAACAAAGCTGATTTTTTTTTTTTTTAGACTAATAATTATTATTATTATTATTATTATTATTATTATTATTATTATTATAACTTATATATCTATATACATATAGAGATATATGTATGAATAATTATAGTTGTGTAGGGGTTCAAAATACCACAAAAATAATAATACACTTGTCGTAACGTATAATTAATAAATGCGTAATGTTACAATATACTCTCTCCAACCCATACCGATATCTACTTTGAGTTACCCCTCCAAAATCTTCAAACCTTACCTCACACTTACGGCGTTGCAAAATTAAGTGAGAAGTTAGCATCTCAAACCAAGCCTAAGTATTACCCTCCTGTTCGATCATTGAACCCAATAGCAAAACCCACAGCCACATCTACAAAAAAGATCATTCCTATGCCTAGGGTGGCTTCCTCCTCAAAGGTTGGAGCACCATACACTTTCTACATGGAAGAATTTTTCTTCTCAAAACATGCAAGGAAATCAAAAATCAATACAGTAGTATCACTACCTCTACCACCATTTTACCGAAACTCAAACTTCCACTGTGAAGAACCGAACACCATCGGGCGCCGTGAGTGGCGACCACCTTGGCAATATTCGTGGCGCTACATTGAAACCATCCCGAACATCGTTGTCCGACTTGAATGGCGATCGCCATGGCAACCATCATCGCGCTATGTAGGGACTAAACCGAATGCCACCGGTAGACGTGAATGGCGACCACCATGGCCAACTCGTTCCGTTCTTGAGGATAAGAACGTTTTGAGGAGCGCGGGAATGATACGTGCCATTCATTTACTTCACGTTCACATAAAACAGTTTTCTTATTTTTATTTTTTTATTTGCATGTTTTAGTGTTTAACCCATGTTCTCCTTCATTATAGGTAGTAGTTATTTTCCTTATGTCTATTTATATTTTGTATGTTTTATTTGGAGAATTATGAATGAAAAATATTTGAAAAGCTTTGGCTTGATCCCTCTTTTATCTTGATGTTTCTTGAAAGTTTTGTTGGTATTTCTTTATAAAACCTATCAAAATGTGTAGTAATTAGAGTGTACTATGTATTTAACATCCATCGAACTTCCTTTAATGCTATTATACAAATATATATAATCTCAACATCCCTGTCTTCTTTAGTACCTTAGTAGGGTCGAATTGCCATATCCGCGCTAGCTTGAAGCAAATAATTTGACACTTATTGAAATCTAATTTCATGCAAATAAAAAACCCGAACCTGGCAGTATACAATGGAAAATCCTAAAGATCAAATCATGGAGTAGATGTGAGTTATTACACAAATGAGTAGAGCCCTTCACCCATATTCCCAGGGCATTATTTTTTTTGCTTAATCTTTATATGTTTTAAAAAAACCAACAGAAAACAGATTGTAAAGAAAATTCTCAAACATAAAGAAGTCAAGCCTACACCTCTAACTTAGTCATAAGGCTATTCATTAAACCTAAACATTTTTAGCTTAAAAGTACGAGTAGAAGGTTATAACTAATTGTGAAAATATCTTTGTAATACTAAAGCACAAAAGGGAATAACATTTCCTAAAAGTTCATTATGTGACTTGCTAGACTGATCATTTATAGGCCGGCCTATCTTCAAGTGTTAACTTACTATCAGCAAAAAGTAACAAAAGGCTTTTCCTCAACACAATTTAATGCAACATTGCATACATCTAAAACCATCTCATCTAAAAAATCAATTCAACGTAGCAAGTAAATAACTCTTAACAAATTGAAACACAAATTACATGAGCAAGCTTTGCTAAAAATATATATCATTACCATGGAGAGCTTCATCCAGATTGCCACCTTGCAAATAGTCATACAGTCAGTGGCGAAGCTTGACCCGAAGGTTCGGGGGGTCGGAAGTCACCGGGGGTTCGGAAGTCACTGGTTTCGGGGGTCGAAAACCAGTTTCGGGGGGGTCGAAACCCTATATTTTCAAAATTTTATATACGGATACTATATAATCGGAACTTCTGCGCGAAAATCCGGGGGGGTCGGCCCCCCTCCCCGCCCCTACAAACCTACGCCACTGCATACAGTAACAGTTTGGATGAGAGAGAGTTACAATATCCTTGTATATTCACTGGTATTTGTGATTAATGCTTCCATGAATCGCAAGCTCCCTTTCAAAAAACCTATCGAATCCCTTATTTAATTTCATTATTATTTTAAGGCGAAAATATTTCCATCATCCATTGCCAGCTTATAGAATGTTCCAATGTCGCTTATGTGTTCCTCTTTTAAAGTTTCTAGAAACTTTAAATGATATCTTTTGATGAGTATGGTAAATAACCATGAAACATAACAATGGATGCACCTAAGATTTTAAAAACTTATTATAACTGATATAAGCTCAATACTTACTATCAAACAATAAAAGTCGATAACACAAACACAAAAAAACGAAAATTATTTATGTAAGATGCATTTACTTTAAATTTAACCAAAAGTCAACACTTTCAAAGGTACCATCATGTCAACACTTTGATGAGGTAACATTACACTTTGATGAGCTCAATACTTACTATCAAACAATAAAAGGGCTTATCCGTGAAAACCAAGATGATTACCTTTTATGTAGTTAGCCATAACTAAACATTTTGAAATCTCTTTTTTTAGACTTCAAGCTTATTAATATCTCCATTTCCTAATTATTAATATCCATCAAACAGTTATTAGAATCTCATCTCCACTGACATCATTTGCAAGCCCTTTAACATCATTTTCCCCAAGCAATAAGCAACAGTGCACCCACAATAGCCGAAGCACTGATAAATAACCGTCCATATTTTTCATTTCACATTGTCTCCCTACACCAAAAAGATAAAACTTATAAATCAGTTAATTGTAAAATACAAGAGACCCGTTGTGAGGTGAATAAAACAGAAGGAGAGTTATTAGCAATTACTATCAAAGTCAATAAATTATTATTGAAAAACTAATATCGTGTTGTCACATGAGCAACTTACCCTATCATAAGCGCCCTTAAAGTAGCGAGAAACATCATCAATGGCACCACCAAAACGTGGACCAATGGTTAGCAAACCTGTTATTAGAACGACAAATAGAGGTGATATGGGTGTGGTATATATATGACGACCATATGTTTAGAATGAAAATGATTGCAAATTATGTACCAGAAACAAGGCTCGAGACAAGATTTTGATGAAAATCAACTACTCTATATATATAGACCACAGTTATGCGAGAAGCTTCAATTGCACTATTCCATCAATGTAGGGTAAACCCAGTGGCGTATCCAAGAATTTTTTTCACTGGGTTCCTTTTTTAGGTGTTACTTATATGACTAAATATAAAAATTTCGGGTCGGTTTATCGGTTCGGTTCGGCATTTGAAAATTTTAAAAAGAACAAGATGAATATCAACTTAAAGCAAAAACTTGGTGTCAATGTATAGAATACCTCATGTGGTGGAACAAGATTAGCCACATTACGGACCACAAAAGCTTCACCAGGTTGAAATCCTAAGATGTACGAAGGGTAAACTCTTGAATCTGCACAAGAAATCACCAAAAACTGTTTTGACAATCGTTAGTAAGCATAAAAGTTACAACAAGGCCGAACAATTAGCACTAAAGTCTAAACATGACAATAGTTAAGTTTTGATGTAGCTTAAGTTTCCATTTCATGATCATCCACCATTGTATCTGATGTTTCCAAGAACATTAGCACAGGTTGATCTTCATTTTCGTCTTCCCATACACTAAATCCCTCATTTGATTCATTAATCTTCTTAATGATCTCCTAGTAATTAATAATTCAAACCATATGCCAAAAAATCTTTAGCAAACTAAATAAAGTCAATTTAATTGTGATCCTTAACTTATTAGTATCTCTTGTACACACTGCTTTTTGTTAGCAATTTTTGCAGCAGCTTTCCTTCTATCCAAAAATAAAAAAGTCATGCGCAATAAACATTATATGAATTTAAAGTTTTAAACATTACATAATTAATAATTTAAAGTTTTAACTTTACATGAATGCACACTATCAAATATCAACAAGACAGTAAATAAACAACTTAAAAAATAAAACAAATAATTAAACATATAGTGATAAAGCTCTCTTGCTAGCAACACAACATTGTGGTTGGCCTCTGGACGCTTACCGCCACCGAGGTTAACCAAATTATTATTAATCACACTCAAAGATCTCCGGTTCCGCCCAATTATTTCACCTATACAAACATTTACAAATTTGAAATATAAAATATAAAACATATTATAAGCTACAAAAAATATGGATCTAGCTAGCAATGAAAGATAGTACCATACCTGAGATGGATGCAGCGGCGGGAACCTGCGCCGGAGGTGGCGAAGTTCAGGGGCTGGAGAGGGCGGAGGCCGTGGAGGAGGAGCCGAGGGTGGATGCAGAGAGGGAGTTGAACCAACAATCTTCATTGAGGAGGAGGATGCAGTGAATTTTTGCTCCTAAATAAAACCTTAATGTTGGTTTTAAACTAAAAAAATAGAAATCAAAAACTGATTCAAAAAATCTAACTCAAATGCTGCTTATGGGAGTTGAACCAACAATCTTCAGGTTCAAATAAACGCCCACATCCACTGTGCCACTGCACATAGTTTGCAATGGGTTCCTTTCAAAATTTATCTATGGGTTCCTTGTGTATTTTTTCTATATATTTACACTAAAATTTCAAAACCGACTGGGTTCCCGGGAACCCATTCCCGGACAAGTAGATCCGCCCCTGGGTAAACCAAAGGGTGACTCTTCATTTGAAGCCTTCAATGAAATAAAACTGTGAATTAATGAATGAGTGGGAGTTCTATCTATAAAAATGTACAAGTGATTTTTGCAACAATAGGGGTAGGATTGGAAAGTTTTATATGACACTTGGTGTATGAAGCAACAAACTCTTTATATGCCATCTTAAAATAGATATAAAATTACCTTTCAGCCCATCTTTCCTCCTTAATTTTTAATTTTTAATTTTTAATTTTTATTTCTAATTGAACTTGCTCGGAAAAAAACAAGGGGCAAGGCTAAAAACCTTGCTCTACGCAAAGAGGTTGACGATTTGGAGGTCTCTTAGTCGGGAGAGCTTTTTAGAGGTTTTGGGTGACTTTCTAACATTTTACCATTCACCTTTGGAACTTTGTGTAGGTGTATGTGTAAGAATGGTTAAGGCAATAACATTTTTTTAAGTGGGTGTGATGATGATAACGTGTTTGTAACTATTATGCGCTTTTATGTCGATTCTTATATAAATCTTTTTATGCGTGCTTAGTTTTCTTGTTTTTATGCTTGTTTGTGCGATTGTCGTGTTTAAAGTGCGTTTAAAACATAGTTCGAAAAGCCGGAACAAAAAGATTTTAGCGGCGAGATGTCGCCACTAATGCTAAAGCCCAGGTTGCACAGGAAACCACCACATGGCATGACATATGAAAAAAAAAATTCAAAATTATTGCGACTTGGAAATTATTAATACTGAAGACACCATTACCGGCTGAAGGCCTCCTTCCTTGTAGTGATTTGTGAAAATAGGATCACTCCATGAATTCTTTCTCAGCTCCCACCGTTCACGACATCCCTTATACCTCTAATTGTGAGCAGCTCCTAGATGGAAGAGTAGAAGCGTTGTTCCCTTTAAGTAGTTATTAAAAAATGATGATGCGTTGATGTTGTTGTTGCGGTCGTTGTTGATGTTTTTGTGGTTCTTCTGGTCGTCGTAGTTATTATTATGAAAATAGTAATGTCGCCGTTATTATTATGAAAATAGCAATTCATATGTAAGAAGATATTACATTAGAAATAGATTATTAAAATGACACCACATAATTAATACGATGTAAGCTATAAACATGGTTAATATCAAAATGTCGGAAATGTGGGACCGGTGGAGGGAAAAAAACTTAGGTGAGATTAGAATCGGTCAAAAAGAAAAAAGTTGGATTATTAAAATCCATTTTCCCTTTTGAGAATTGTATAGAGTTCTTGGATATGATAAATAAACTTGAATACTGTTGCTACAACAAATAATAGACTAACGTTTGTTCTGAGTCACAAAAAGGGGTTCAGAGGTTCAAGGGTTTCGATCTGCCAAACGCAGGTCGTGGTGTCCTCCTACGTTGCAAAACGTAGAAGGAGGTTCAAGATGATATGGTTTTTGTTAGTGTTGGAATTCTGGTCTGAGTGTAACTCAACACCAGAATTGTGGAGACTTGTGGGTCGTGTGCATGTGATGGAGAAAGACTCCTCATGTGTGTGGAATAAAGGAATAGAAGATTGAGTGTAAGAAGAATAATCAGGATGGATCAGATGTGTGGATCTGATCTTGATTATATAGAGGAGGTATCTTCTAATTCAGGAAGGGATATCATCTTGGACCGAGTTGCAACAAGAGGACAGGCCACTTTAGGTTGGTGGTGGCTTTAGACCTGCGGTCCGAGCTGTGCGACGTTTACACGACAGTTGTCTTGAGCTGGCCGAGGAAAAGATGACAAGACAAGTCATCTTTTGGTCTGTAGTTATTCGTCATTTAAACCTTTGAAGGCTTCAACGCTTTAAGCATGTATTCATGACAGCTTTTAGGCTTTTTGCCTTGGGCTACCTACGTCATCAAATACCCTTGGGCATATAGAAATCAATTGAAAGATCCATTTCTTAGGATGGTATCATGGTTTACAAATTTTTACTTGAAAATTCCAAGCCGCACAATACCACCTAAAGTTTAAAACGGGAAGAAGGTTGAATTATATGATTTATATCTTTTTTTTTATAACTTTGAACATTAATATTCTATATGTTTGTATTGTGTAAGTGTGTGTATATAATTAGGATATGTATATTCAATACTATTAGGATCATGTTGTAATAGTTAAATTTAGGTTGGTGATCTAAGAGTCTCAGACAAGGCTGCATATGCTGGAATTGATCTCGGACAATACAGGTTTCAAGAAGACCTAGTGGGTTTTCATATCGCGCGTTGCACAATGGGGACACGGGTTTTGTTCATTCTTCATGTTATTCAACATCCAGGCCATTACCAATCAAATAAGTGGTGATTTATCCAACAAATAACTTGCAAAAACTTCAACCGAAGTGTAAAACATTATCAAATAAGTAGACATGGGTTAATGAATCAAAATAGAGATCCCACATGTTGCGGCAGATCGAGCATAAATAAAATTTATATGTTATAAAAACCTTTCTGAGGCTGTAGACATTGTATATATGCATCTTAGGCAATTTTAGTTTTTTACATAACATATCAACAATTGCAAATTATGTGCCTTTAAACATTAACATATTCTTAGGCCACTACACATGAGTTAACTAACCAAAATAGAGAACCAAAATTGATTGCATCTTCATCCTCCAAAACCACCATCACTTTAGTTACCTAAACCTCCCCATCCACAACTTGAGATCATCCTCCACGTCAACTTGAATTTCAATTCCATGGATTACAATGGGTTGTTATGCTTGTTGTTCATCCTACCACATCAATTCAACTAAATTGAACTGAAGCTAAGATCTAATTCAAACATACCGACGGATTTACCGTCTTAACCACTTAGGCTTGAGAAGGGCGGCAGGCATGGGGTGGTTTAGGTTCATGCGATGTGATCACGGATCATCCAATGTTTGGTCAGGAAATGAAGCTTTCCATAATGCTTTCAGTCGTTCCTAAATCAACAGCAATAATAAAAATATGTGTTTATTATGACAAAATCTTATATAACTCTTGACAGATAATTGAACACCTACTTTTTGTTCTGAAACTTAACTATCTTATGCATTATGCAATGTCTCATATGTTTGAAGCCTTTTAAGCAATCCTTCAGTTAATTTCAAAAAGTAAATCAATATAATGAAAACATGTATTCCACATGAGAAAGGGCAAACAACTGGTTTTTTTATGATTCAAACCAAAATCCAGTTGCTACATAGGTTTTCAAAGTTTCGATTAAATTAATAGGAGATTTCCCATGTTGTTTTATTTGGCCTTCAATACAACTATATAATATGACAAATAACTTATAAAAATAATAAGCCACTAAAATTGTATTTCTATGTGAGCATACCTTTGTGGCAACATCAAATTAAGGCATGAACCAGTACTTGACTTTAAGCGTTTAACAATCCTTTTAACTAAAATCAAATCAAATATACAAAATCAAAGTGAAACCTAATTACACAAAAAATAATCAACTGTCAAACGAAATCAAATCAAATATACAAAATCAAAGTGAAACCTAATTAACATGTCGTGACACACCTCCATCTAAACAAACACATTCCACCGACACATCTACACATACACCATCACTTAGAATCTTTTCGCTAACCCTGGCCACTACACTATTATCCAAACTATTCCCACCAGTAGGCTTACTTGATCAACCGCTATCTCCGGTCCTAGTAACAAGGACCACTTTCTTGGCCAGTATTACAATCAAATTTGGTGGACAGAATTGTTTTGGTCAAAAATTAACTAATTAAAATTAACTTTGTTTTCCAAATTAGAAATGTGAGATAGTGTGCTAAAAATGCTTGCTATATTTAAAAATCAGTTATACCTTGAAGATGTTTATGTTAAGGATGCAAAATATTATGTTTTGACAACTATGCTTAGGATATCAAAGGAAACAATGGAAAACAAACATTTGTATCCTTAGGATGGAACTGTCTAGGATGAAATAAAGTGCTTAAACAAAAATGAAATGAACCAACACAAAACACTCGATGTATGAGGGAAACCCTTGATCAATGATGATCACTGGCACAAAACCTCGGGAGGAGTCTAAGCCCTTGCCTTCGTTGTTTATATTAATCAAAAAAATGAAAAGTACAACTTTTGGAAATGAAATGGACGATTAGCTAGAGTTACAATGGGTGTTGTGAGTGTGTGTAAGCAAAATGAAATAAATAATTGCAGCTATCATGTGTCCGATAACACCCCTATCTATAGTAATAAGTTACAACTATCATCCCGAGATATCCAAGATTGCAACTACCAAGTCCACTAGTCGTTTGAAGCTACCCCACGATCACATGAGCACATGGCATGCACCGTGGTGGGTAGCTAATACTTCTCCAAATGTGGATGGGAGATTCGATTGGCGCCCACTGTGGTGCGTTTTGTTCGAGAGTACCCGCTTTCTCCTTGAGGACAAGGTGAACTCGAATGAGGTTGAATGATAGGTGCTATGGTGACACACGCACATGGCATGCACACATGATGTTATGGATACTTTTATTTCATGTTTTAAGTTGTTTTCAAATTTTACGTTGTTAATTGTTTGTGGTAACTGTTTTCATATCTGCAATGATCTAGAGTAGTGATTCTTCTGTTTGTAATCCTTCTTGTTGGATATCAGGCCCTCTTAATCGAATATATATTTGATGGTTTTGATTTGGTGTTGTGATGAACAAGAAACCACAGAGATAAACATGAATATTTTATAAAGGAAAGAGCTTTTTTTATTATTAAAATAGGGTTGATTTATTCTACAAAGGCTACAAAAAATTAGAAGGGTGAGAAGCCACTAGAAAATGACATGTAAAACACAATGAGTACCAATTAAATATGCAATGAATAATAGGGTATAAAACACAATGCACTATCTAATAAAACACAATGGACGATATACTAAAGACACAATGAACAGAATACTAAAACACGATCAATAATTTTGAAAAAAAAAAGTCGAAAACCTAGTTGTGTAAAACACAATGGACGACATACTAAAGACACAATGAACAGAAGATTAAAACACAATGAATACTTTTGAAAACAAAAAGTCAAAAACTCAGTTGCGTAAAACACAATGGACTACATACTAAAGGCACAATGAACAGAAGACTAAAACACAACGAATACTTTGGAAAAAAAAGTCAAAAACCCAGTTTCGTAAGATACAATGGAGATAACGTAAAACACAATGAGTACCAATTAAATATGCAATGAACAATAGGGTATAAAACACAATGGACGACATATTAAAGACATAATGGACAGAAGACTAAAACAAAATGAATAGTAGACTTAAACACAATGAACAGTATAATGAAACACAATGTACACCACAAATACAAACCCCATTTGTGTAAAACACAATGGAAAGCATACTAAAAACACAATGGACAAAGTTAAATCATGTGTAGACTAAAAAATCATAAATAACATATCTATAAAGCACACGTGCATACTATAACACAATGAACGAGAATAAGACACAATTAAGAAGAAAAACCACTTAACACGGATTTTTTTTTTCAATTTTAATGTATCAATGTGGTACTCATATTAAAGATAAAAAATGCTCGTTAATATGGTGAAATTTAAAAAAAATATCGTATGAAAAAAGTTATAGACATTTTAAAATGATAAGGGGAATTGACATGTGCATTGCATGTGGAGAGAGAAAGTCAACAAATGTGTTTTTCCTTTTATGCCCTTCGTCTAATTTATTATTTACTTTTTTTTCAACAAACTAATCTCAGCCCTTCAAATATAAGATCAATGGATCACAATCCTTCTCACCCTTCCTAGAAAAAAGTGTCTTGTGTATTAGATCCCAGCCCTATTAAACTAAACATGGCCATAAATAGCCATAACATCCAACGGATACTAACAAACTAAGCCACTTTTCTTGCTACGCTCCCCAACGTTCCTATTCCACCCCATGATTCGGTCTACTCCTTTGACCATTTATTTAATTCACTAGCAACTAGGAAAACATACAAAACTACTAACTAAATAAACTAATAATCAAGATTAAACCTAACATTCTCCACTTTAATCTTGAGCCATTTTATTAAAGCAATGTCGGCTCATGATCCTGGATTAAGTTGGTTTCATTATCTTTGTCTTTGCCTTTCCACTTGGTGCACTCGTAGCTAAAGTGCCCAAAAACTCCACAATCATAGCATCGAATTCCACTCTTGTCACCTTGACCTTTCCTTTTCCTCGGACTCTTCCACCTCTTTCATAGTTACTCCCGCGGCCTCTTCCTTGTCCGCTACTTACGCCATTCCTTTGTTTCGCCATCAAGAGTTGCTTTTCTTCTCCCTCCTTTTCACCATGGCTTTTGAGTCTTTCTCTTAATTTGCCTTAAGTCTACCAACCGCTTCATCAAAGAGCATTGAGTCTAAGTCGGAACATTGCTCAATTGAAGTTACAATTTGAATAAAGACTTTGGCATTGCATCAAATAACCTTCTAAACATTTCTTCTTCTTCAACTTCATGCCCTAGACTCCTCAACTTTGAAACTAACCCGCTCACCATAGTAGCACCATCATCAACAAGCTCTCCTTCCTTCATCCGCAAACCTTCAAGGTCTCTTCTCAACGTTGTAATTCAAGTCGTCCTCACCCGATCTACACCTAAGTATCTTGTTTTTAAACAACCCCATTCTTTCTTCGGGTCTGAGTGACTCGACACTTGCAACACCATATCCACGGGTATAGCTGATATAGGATGGCAAGCGCCAGTTTTGATTTCTTCAAGTTTGGTTCTTCACTTAATGCCCTCAGTTCGATTGTCTCCAAAAGACCATGTGCATCCAAGATGGACTTAACCTTGACAGCCCATGCCGGATAGTTAGGTGGTGTTTGTTTTTTTGAAAAACATCTTCCTGACCTCTTATGTCCGCGTGGCGCAGACGTTGAGGTCCTACAGCTTGTTTGATTTTTGGAAGACATCCTCCTAAAAAATGTTTGTCCATCCTCTTTTTGGGGCAGACATATCCCAACCTATTTTCACCTTTTCTCTTCTCCTCTTCCTTATCCCTTTTCTCTTTTTTTCTCAAAATGTTCTTCTTCTTCCTCCTCCTCCCTCCTCTCCTCCTTCCCCATCCTCGCCGCCCCTACTCCTCCTTGCCCACCCCTCTCCGCCCTTGCTCCTCCTTGCCCATCCCTCGCTGCCCCTGCTCTTCCTTCCCCACCTTTTGTCGCTCCTGCTCATCATCGATCATCTTCATCCTGATATTATCATAAACCAGAATGTCGTCGGATTTTGGTCGAAGTTGGGTTTGGTTCGGTTACAGGTTTGTTAGAGAGAAGGGGAAGGTATGACCGGGGATGGTTTGGGTATTTGGAGAAGTAGGTCGTTGGTTTGTCATAGGATAAGAAGCCGGTGTGTGTTGTCGGAGGAAGGCGCCTACCGGAGAAGGAGACCGGCGAAGGTCCCCATTATCCTCCCCAGCACTCTCTCTCTCTCTCTCTCTCTATCTCTCTCTCTCTCTATCTCTATCTCTCTCTCTCTTACTCTCTCTCTCTCTCTCTCTCTCTCTCTCTCTTTCTATGTCTGGTTTTTTTAATAAACAAAGTAAACCTATTGGGGTAGATAAAAGAAATAATGTTGGTTTGGTTAAAGAAGCATAAATCATATGATTTTAGGAGAAAAAAAAGATGAGCTTGATGATGTGTTCAAAAGCAACTTGCACTTTCTCTATGTTCGATTGGGTGGAGTAGAACTTTATTTATAATAATATGTTTGTATATAATGGGTGCATGTATGGTTTTATAATTTTGGGTTACGCCGCAGACGTTAAAAAACAAACACTCTTCTTCTTACAGACTGCAGACGTTTGGTCCACCTACTCTCTTGCAAATGTGGTCCGCAGACTGCAGACATTTTACCTCTTCAAAAACAAACACCACCTTAGTCGCAGTCAAAGTTGGAACTTGGTATCACATCGAACCTCCTTTTTTGCTTGCACCATTTCCATTCTTTCTTCTTATGTTCCCTTTTTTTAGGTGAGCCTTCTGTCTCCGGTCATGTAACGGTGATGGTCTTCCGTCTTCTCTGTTGTAAGCTCTCGATCTCTGGCTCACACCTATGGTCTTCTTCTGCGAGTTCTTCGGCCTGATTTTCAAGCCATCGGTCAATTATGGCTTTGTTTTTTTCTCGCCAGAGTCGGTCTTTCTTGTATCCCACCAGATTTCACTATTTCGGCGACAGTCTTTCGTCGGCCTGAGCTGCTGTAGCAGCCAATTTTTCTTTTACTTCTTGCTGCGATATAAATGGAACAACCTTTCTTCTCGAGCCTTAACCTGGGTACTCTGATATCAATTGTTGGATATCAAGCCCTCTTAATCGAATATATTTGATGGTTTTGTTTTTGTGTTGTGATGAACAAGAAACCACAGAGATAAAGATGAATATTTTATAAAGGAAAAAGTTTTATTTATAATTAAAATAAACTTGGTCTTAAATATCCATAACATCCAATGGATACTAACAAACTAAGCCACTTTTCTTGCTACACTCCCCGACGTTCCTTTTCTACCCCATGATTCGGTCCACTCCTTTGACCGTATATTTAATTCACTAGCAACTAGGAAAACAAACTTAAAGTTCTAAAACTACTAACTAAATAAACTAATAATAAATAACTAATAATCAAGATAAAACCTAACACTTCTTCCATAGGAATTTCTCGTTCAATTAATGCATATGAAGAAAATTGTGTCAAACCTTCCTACGTAATTTCTCTCAACCATCTTCCTAATTTTTTGGCCAGTCGATTACCGATTGAAACACATCATTGTTTTCTTGATTTCCATGATGATATATGATAATTGACTTACTTGGCTATCCATTTAAGTGTCCATGCTTTAAAATGTTAAAAGAGTATTAACCAAGTAAACAACTGATGCTAAAAGAAAATGAACTGAATAGCTGATAATAGAACTCTACCTAGACATCATAATATTAAGGAAAAAATACACAATTCGTCCTTTAGGTTTGACCCATTTTTCAGTGGATGTCCTTTCGCGTTTCAGTTGATGAGATTCGTCCTTAACGACCTAAAATCTTACACCCACTATCCTAAGGGCCTAACTTGGTTAGTTTTCAACGTTAAATCTGGTCATGTGGCTGGCACATGAGGGTATCTTCGTCATTTTATCTCCCCCTTTCATGTCCCACCTATTTATCTATAACGTTTCATTCATAATGATCAGATCATCTAGGGTTCTTCAAGAAACCCAAATTAGGGCAAGCACTTCAATCGATCATGGACCCTATTTACTGCCATTGTGGAAAGCCAGCAATTGTACGTACATCGTGGACAAGTAAAAACCCAGGTCGAAAGTTTTATGCTTGTCCTGACCAGGTACGTTATACACTCAAGTTTCAGATTTTCATTACATAATGTTGCATTTGATGGATTTCTTTCTGTCAAATTAGCTATCACGATGTGGATTTATTGGATGGTGTGATGAATTGAAGTGTCAAAGGTGTCAACAGATCATACCAGGTCTGTTAAAAGCCAAGAACAACCTTGAAGTTTATAATGGCCACCTTGTTGTTGCAAACCACCAGCTTGAAGAAAAAGTTAAAGCTTTGAAAGCTGAAGGGGGCAAATGGAAAAGGATGTTGATATGTAGTTGGTTTGGTTTCTTGGTGTATAAAATTTTGTATTCTTAGTTGAATTGTGCATTAATGCACCTGTTAGGACCTTGTAAGAAATGGTTAATGGTTAATGATGATGAAAGTGCTTATAATGCACATTTTTAATGTTCAGCCAAATTGACCCATTTGACAATCTGCATATTGAATGTGTAGCCAAATTTACCCATTTAAAAGATATTGACCCATTTGACAATCTGCATATTGAATGTGCAGCCAAATTGACCCATTTGAAACTGCATTGATCCATTTAACCATCTGCATATTGAATGTGCAGCCAAATTGACACATTTGAAAGATATTGACCCATTTGACAATCTGCATATTAAATGCTCATCCAAATTGACCCATTTGAAACTGCATTGACCCATTTAACCAACATGTAATAAACTGTGTTTAACCAATAACAAAACTGTAATACACTACAACATATAATAAACATCTGCACATACCCATTAACCAAAATTGCAACATTTTTTGTTGCATTAAGTACATAAACTGGCTGTTCAACATAGCCTAAGCATTACTACTTGTTCAACAAACACAAACATAAACATAAGTTATTAATGTTCCCAAAATACATGTTCAACAAACATAACAAACATAAACATCCTAACCCTTGCTACCCTGAACCTTGGCAGTGGTACCCTTCTTGCTAAGCTTCTTTCTTCCCTTCTTTCCAGACCTGGCCTGACTACCTTCAACATGTTCACTCTGTCCCTTGCAGGTCCTTTGATTGTGTCCAGTATTCCCACACTAGAGAACATACCTTCTGTCTATAACTCATGAATGTGAACCTTGACTCTCTATCTAAATCCAAGTCATCTCCCAACAGATCTAGAAACCAGGACCAAGAGTTGTAGTTTTCAGCCACAACAATTGCATAAGAAACCGGGTAGATTCCATTATTTGGGTCAATACCCACTACACTCAAAATCTGACCAGGATAAGGTCCTTTCATGAAGGCACCATCCAAACCCAAAACATCCATACCAATAGCTTTAAAACCTTGTTTTAATGCTCCCAAACAGACATATATTCTTTTGAACTTCCTTGTCGGGTCATCTAGATGATTAGGTAACTCAACCTCTATCTTAACAGTCGTACCTAGATTTTTATCCAGTAATTCCAACACATAATCCCTAAGTATAGCATATTGTGATGTGTAATCACCTTCCATCATTGTCTTAGCCTTTGTCTTAGCCCTGTATGCTTTCATACTTGATATTCCAATTTCATACTTCCTTTAAAACTGTTCCTGAACAGCTTTCACTGGAATATCTAGGTTTTCTTCGATCTGATCCATCAGTTGTTGAGAGAGGAAAGTAGATGTACAAGCAGTAACATTCCTTGTCTATACACATTTATGGTCTTCAATTAATTTCCTCACCATCCAGCTTTCTTCATTGGAAAGTTTAGAAATCAAAATTACCCATGGACATTGGTGTTCAGTAGGGTTTGTCTTGTAACCCCTGCCTCCAACATTTACATTGGTTTCTCCCCTAGCTTTACCCTTATTAATAGGGGGTCCCCAAACTTTACCCTTGTCCATAATTGGCCCCTTATCTTTTGATTTTTTTCACAGCAGCTGTTGCACTTCTTAACTTTTTTCCCAGATGCCCCTTTAGGTTTTGGTTGACTTGAAACATGAACACCAAAATCATCCACTTCAAATTCGGGTAAACTACCATGGCACACTGCCCTAACCCTTTGCTTATCATCATTCACAATAACAAATTTCCAACTGCAAAATTTTAAAAATTTGAACGTTATACATCATTCAATAGTAAAACAACAAAATTAAAAAAAAAACTATGTTACAACTTACAGTATACATCATCGAGATTTACATAATGCCCTGCTCGTCATATGGTCCAGCCATCATCGCAGCCATCCTCCCACGTCATTGTTGTGATCGTGAAGTAGAAGTGAAGAAGAAGATGATCGATAAAGTTGAAGGTTGATTGTGATTGTGTCTGACATTATGAAGGGTTTTATAGAAGAAAAGGTGGGGGGGAATGGGGAGATGAAATGACGAAGATACCCTCACGTGCCAGCCACATGACCAGATTAACATTAAAAACTAACCAAGTTAGGCCCTTAGGGCAGTGGGTGTAAGACTTTAGATCGTTAAGAACAAATCTCATCAACTGAAATGCGAAAGGACATCCACTGATAAATGGGTCAAACATAATAGAACTCTACCTAGACATCATAGTATTAAATTTAAAGTCTTGAGAAAGGACTACAAATTGACCACAAACACATGCCTACTAAATTAGTATGGGTTTAGTTGATAAATTCAGAGCCGGCCCTTAAGGGGTGCGGAGAGGACTCCCGGCCCGGGCCCAATTTCTCAGGGGCATATTGACCATCCGGCAATCTAAATTTTTTTAACAGTGATGTCCTTAATTCGATGGATTTTTGTAAGTTTAAGCCTCAAAATTGTTAATCAAGTATTAATCAAAGTGAAAGGTAGTTTATATAAAACAGAAAATAAAGAAATGTTAAGAGAGGTTAATAATCAAAGAAGAAAATGAAATTGTTTGAGAAAAAAAATTACAGGTTTATTAATAAGTGTATGACTAAAGAGGATGAAAAAGATGAAATGAAAATGACTCACACTTAGAGGGTGTTTGGGATTGCGTTTTGAATCTGATTTTTAGATTATTGCGTTTAGAAAACGCAGATAATCAGTTTTTAGTGTTTGGATTGCGTTTTGAAAATGCAGATAATCAGTTTTTTAGGCTACCAAAACGCAATAATCTATAAGCAGCTCCACCCCTGCTTTTTCAAAACGCATAATATGTTTTAAATAATCAATCCCAAACACCCCCTTAGTTGTTTTTGCTTTTTACCAGTTGGTTTTGACTTCCTTTTTAACTTTTATTTTTTGTTATGATTTTTTTTTAATTGCCAAAACTTTCACCCTTTGTGGGATTCGAACTCACAACCTCCCCCAAGAGGGTTTGTTCCCTCTATCGTTAATCTACAACTTAAGTGGAAAATAAAATTTAATCCATCAATTTGATATTACTTTAATCGTAACTTAAAAAAAATAGTTTACATTTCTTATTTCGTTAAGGCCTAAAGCTAAAGCTAAGGCTAAGGGGCACAATTTTTGCAGCTCGGCCCAGACACTTGAATTTTCAGGACCGGCCTTGGATAAATTGATTACGTTGTTGGTTGAAAAAAAAAAAGTTTTAGCTCAAACGGTTAGGTCTAATTGATCATATGCCGCCTCAGTATCGTTTTCCAAAATGAGTCTCGTCATTGTTGATTCGCAGCTTTTAGGTATTAAGCATAGTCAGCTAGGGTGTCGTTGCTCAAGCTCGGGTTTTGGTAATACTATCAATCCAACTTCGGTTGAATATTCAGGAGACGGAACTCAATGTACGGTTGCTCAATCAAAGAGGGTTCTGAAAATTGAGAAAACGGGAATTGATTATGTAAAAAGTGTTGAGATTCATGAAAGGGATGGGATTGATTATCTTTGCCTTTTTTTCTAGCTTGAACCGTAGTTTTCTTAGTATTACGAGTGTTGAAATCTATTGTAGCGGTGTGAACAAAATAGAATACAATAGTTTAGGGCTCCCACTATTTGCACAAGGTTAAATTTTATTCACACAACTCTCTACGGCCCGTAGAGGCCTCTACGGGTCGTAGAGCCCATTTTTTGCTCCTTCTACGAGCCGTAGAGGCCTCTACAGCTCGTAGGTAATCATTACCAATGATTGGCAATCATACAATCATTGGTAATGATTACCTACGAGTCGTAGAGGGCTCTACGGCTCGTAGAAGAAGTCTTATTAATTTTTGAGAATGAAGAAGGAAGAGATGGATGTTTTATGATGCCTACGGCCCGTAGAGGCCTCTACGGGTCGTAGACAAAAAAAAACAAAAAACGTTTGGGACGAAGTTCGATCTTAGGCACATTATCACACAAACACACACACAAAGTCTTATTTCGTATATGGGGACCATCTGGGCTACCAGTTCGCTGGTTTCTTAGTTGGAAAATTTTAATATAACATAAACCAGTCTCAGGCACCCTCTACGGCCCGTAAAGGCCTCTACGACCCGTAGAGAGGGTTTTTTTTTAATTCATTTTAATTATGTAATAATTAATCCCGAGCGTGTAATACATTAACACAAGCATGTAAAACATTAATACAAATTTATAAAATAAATTTTAATTGTTTAATTTTTTTAGTTTTTTAATGTCGTCTCGATAAGCTTGTAAAACATAAACACAAACGTTTATATAACCAAACGATAAAACTAAACGTTAAAACATTTACACAAGTGTTCAAAATAAAAATTGTTTAAAACATTTACAGATCAGAAAATCATAAGTCAAAAGAACTGTCATCAGGCGTCGGCGACGACTGCGGCTGCGGCTGCGAGGTCCCGGGCTGCTGCGAGGAGGTACCGAACTCATGCTGGGTCTGCTGCGTGATGGGCCCTAAAGTCGGTGGGAGACGAGTCTGCATGCCCAGCTGGCGATAGGTATCCTGCTGGCTAGCGATCATCCAGCGCATCGCCTCATCCTGCCGATCACGCCACTGACGCATCTCTACCTCCTGCTGCTGACGCCAGATGTCCATCTGCTGACGCCACGCACGCATCTCGACAACCTCCTCGGCAGCCGCACGTACGTCCGCCCTAACATCAGCAGGCAACCTGAGAGAGTGATAAACGCGCGCCGGTATCTGCACGTCCTCAGGCTGCTGCTGAGGCATCTCGACGTCCTAAGACCGCCCCCTCCTGCTCATGCACAAACTGCAACCCGACCTCCACAGCATCACCTGCAATGGATAACAATAAATAATTAATAAATAATAATAATATTTTAGGATTTTATAAAAAAATTGGGCAGAGTTTCCCCTGTTTTTAGGCAAACCAGACAACACAAGTTGTCTACAAGTTTCCCAAATAATAATAATAATAATAATAATAATAATAATAATAATAATAATAATAATAATAATAATAATAATACCTCTAAGGCCCTGATGTACCAACGGCTCATGCACAAACTCCACGCCACCGGGACCAATCAGATAGTGGAAGGCTTCATGATCCGGCGTCTTCGCCTTCTTCGCCGCACAAGCCATAGCTCTCATCGTGGGTAGACCTATTGGGCTGAAACAAACTCATAAACATTAACATTAATAATAATAATAATAATACTAATAATAAGAAGAACAATACAAGGGCGGTAGTGACGGAAACCGATTACGGTTAACATAACCGTAATACTTCTGGGCATCGCAGCGCTCGGCAATCTTGCTGATGATCCCCCCGCATGCGATGCCTCCCTTCAACGGCTTATGGGGGAAGGAGGCAAAGTACTCGGCCATGACCCGATGCAAGGCAATCGGCGTGCCGGTGAGTATGCAATACAGGTACATCAGGTCCGTCTTCGTCACCCGCTCGTTACTATTCCCCCGTGCCGTTAGGGAATAAGTAATGCAACGGTGAATGTAACGAACTACGGGGTGACGAATGTTAAATGCCCTGTCACACCTCTCCCTGCACAGCATAATAATAGTAATAATAATTAGAACAAAGATATTGAAAAATAATAATAATGATGATGATAATAATAATAATACTTCTCTGTCGGGTTCCCGAACTCTGGACCGCCAATGGTGGGCCACCACGCATAGATAACGTCATCAGCGACAGTAGTCACACCCCTAGTGTACCACTAAGTGTGCGTAGCCCACTCATCTAGAGAATAACCATACTCAACGCCGAGTATGGAAAACTCAATATCCTTCGGTGGGCGGTCCGACGATCCGGCGCCCGACGATCCGGCGTCCGACGATCCGGCAGTGGGCGGCCGAAACCGAAAGGTGGATAGGAACTCTATCACCAACGGCCGATGGGACGGCGCGCAAAAGTCGTCGAAAAACCTGTCCAGTGGGCTCCCTTCCGGGATCCACTCTCGGGCAATCGCCTCAGCACCCCCCGTAGTGTCCTGAAGCGCGTCCCAAGAAATCCCATGCGCCTTTTCAATCTTCTTCTTCTTCAACCTCTGAAATCTGGGATTCGGGTAATCGAATCGCCGAAAAGTGCAAGGCTCATAGCCTGACAAGTCACCCCCTGCCATGGCAGCCCCCACCTGGACCACGGGCTCATCCTCCTGCTGCTGCTCCTCCTCCTCCTCGTTCATGTACTCCTCGTCTACAAAATCTGCCATAACTGCAAAATCAAAGAATTTATAGTTAGTTAGGGCGTTTCTATAATTAAGGCATTTCAAAAGACTCGCCAAAACTATATTAGTTTTTGGCGTTTCAAAAGAATCGCCAAAACTAATATAGTTTTGGCGATTCAAAAGAAACGCCAAAACTATATTAGTTTTGGCGATTCTTTTGAAACGCCAAAACTAATATAGTTTTGGTGTTTCAAAAGAATCGCCAAAACTAATATAGTTTTGACGTTTCAAAAGAATCGCCAAAACTATATAGTTTTTGGCGATTCCAAAGAAACACCTCAATCCTGTAACAAATATACCTAAACAACAGAAAAAAAACACAAAAACAGAAATAACCCTAAAACGCGCGCGCGTTCAACGCTGTTTCAGCAACCCTAAAACGCGCGCGCGTTCAACGCTGTTTCAGCAACCCATTTTCATCTTAATGTAACTGTTTTGACGCGACCCATACTCGCATGAACAGTGTTCAAGAACACCAAACTTGTCGAACTCTTGAAACCTCTTGTTTCGAGTCCGGATTTTATCACATTGAAGTCTAACACAACCCAACAACAAAACCCCTAACAATAATTATATTAACAGATCGGAATCAAAGGTTAAATGACTGATTTTAAAACTTAGGGTTTATAGAGTTTAAAATTGGGGTTTTTCAAATCAGGATGTTTTGATGAAAAATTTTGATGTCCAAAGAGTCTATAGATGCCGATAAACACACCCCAATCATCATTCATCATCAAATAGATCATAATGATCCACAATAATTATAAACACATGGGTTGTAAAAGCACGATTATAACCCCTTAAAAGATGATAATATGGACTGAAATTAGAGGGATTGTTACCTTAGTGATGAGAAACAAGTTTCAAGATGGTGGTGGTGGTCGAAGATGGTGGTGGTGGCGATTAGGTTTTGAAGGGGTAAAGGGGGGTTGGTTTTGGGGTTGTGTGAGAAACTGAACAGAGGGAACGATCTGTATCTGTTTTTAAAACATACCTACGGCCCGTATAGGCCTCTACGGGCCGTAGATAAATATAAAAAAAACGGCGTGGGACAAGGATCGAGCCTGGGCACATTATCACACACACACACACATATACAAGAGCATATATACACACATATATAAACCATCTGGGCTACCAGTTCGCTGTAATAATATCCAGAAAAATTTAATATAACATATCACTGAAAACCCAAATTTTTTTTAAAAAAAATCCTCGTCTACGGCCCGTAGAGACCCATACGGGTCGTAGACTCATATTTTTTTTAAAAAACTACTGATTATATTTATAAACTTTACAAAGTTTTTAGAAACCAAAAAAATTTTGTCTACGGGTCGTAGAGGCCTCTATGGCCCGTAGACTCAATGGCCTCTACGAGCCATAGATGGCCTCTATGTGCATCTTCCAGCCTCCTACGGGTCGTAGAGGTCTCTACGGCCCGTAGCTAAATCCCTTCTACGGCCCATAGAGCCCTCTACGGCCCAGTAGAAGTTTTGTTTTTTTTTAAATTTTGTTAGTTTTAATTAGGTGGTATAGGTTTTTTTTATAAAAGAACGTTTTCATTTCATATTGTATATGTAAAATAATAATAAAAAATAAAAAAATGTATCTAATAAATCATTATACATTATAAAAACAAATTTACACCGAACTATCAGAAGAATCAGGACAACCAGTTAGGTCAAACCACTCTGGATCTGTTTGAGATAGCCTACGCCCCTCATCAAGACGATTCCTGTATAGTGCTAACCATGGGTTGTGATCTACATCTACCCAACGCCTCCATGCTCCACTCGGATAAGGCATCGGAGCGTCGTCTGCTAGCTTTAGCATGATGAAGTGGTTGCCGTTCACGAAGGCCATCGAAATGACCCGATGTTCTGGCACGCTTTCAGGATGCCTGTGAATAGGGAAGAATGTGCTCGCTCCAAGAGAACTGAAGAATTGAAGGACCACACCAAATGCCTGAGCAATCACTAATCCAGTCAAAGGCATCTCCATCCACTTTGAATTGGGTGTGTTCCCGACTCCCGTCCAATCTAAGGACGAGTATATGCGGGCGAAACCGTTATCGTCGAATCCGTTCAAAATCTCGTACCAATCCTCATGGTATTGACCCATCATCTCTTCTTTGAGAACGTGGCGGATCAAATCCCAGTCTTCCTCCTCCATATCCAAAGCCAAAGCTATAGATCGGAACCCACAGTTACCGTCTGGCTGAACATTTTGAATATGCGTGACAAACCGTCGATAAAGGGGATCAATCTGATGCTTAAATTGTCTAAGCACAAATTTATACCTGTCACCGCCAAACATTGGGAAATCATGATTAGGGGATGTGTACATATGTATATATGTATTAATAGTTATTTATGTACCTGTCCCCTACTAAGAGTGGATACTTTTTGCTACACACTCTCATTGTATCTCTACCTGGGTCTGATGGCCTACGTTTTCTAACAGGTTCGTCTTCCTACAATGGATAACAATAAATTATAATAATAAATAATAATAATAATATTAATAATATTAATAATAATAATAATAATATTAATAATAATAATTATAATAATAATAATAATAATACTAACATCTTCTTGCGCATCCTCCTGCTGATTTTTTTTCTTTGATTTTGTAGTTGGGTGCCCACGAGTATTCTTTTGTACCTCAGGAGGTTGAGTGTCAGTCATACTTGGATTTACCACCGACTTTATTTTTGACAACATATTTCTTTGAATGCGTGGTGATTGAGACAGCAGTGTCTCTTTGATTATTTCCCACTCACTCGCAAGGTCAGGTTCCCTCCATACTACTTCTGGTTCGTAATTCAGTCGTGTCCAGAAGACGTCTATTTTGGACAGCTGTATTTTTATTCCTGTATTCAATAAAAATAATAATAATAATAATAATAATAATAATAATAATAATAATAATGATAATAATAATAAAGTAATGGTATTACCTTTATTTATATACGAATCTAATCGAGACGCACACGGCAACCCAGAACTCGTGAAAAGCTGGTGACCACAACTCATTTTTCGTTTCATCAACTTCTCTATATTTTTTATCTCAGTTATCATCTTCTCGATCGCTGCATGGGAAACTTTACCGAGTAGGTCCTCAAAAATCGGTATGTCATGGTGCACCTTTTTCACAGACAAACTCTCTTCAAACGAGTGGTTTATTGCCCTCTCTTGTGACGTTACCACATCGTCTGCAATCATCACAAGTTTGTGGAGCAAGTTGTTCAGCCCCTTAATCTGCATCTTAAACCGTGAATGCTGGCTCTCAGCTCTGTTGGTCGTATACCGACCAAAGTTGTAGTTTGTGTCTGTCCATGCAGAAACATACCTTTCTTTGTAGTCACGGAGCCAGACCCGGTCTATATATTTAAAAACATCTGTAAAAGATAGAACAAAGATATTTGTTAATGTGTGTATGCTTTTTAAACTAAATTAATAAAATATGTACCAGCTCGTTCGTCCTGACATAGTCGTCTGTAGAATCGGTCTAACCAAAGACTATAATATTCCGGAGATAAAGATCTACATAATCGCTTAAAAGATTTCACGAATATTTTCCAATCTTCATCTCCAAAGGCTTGTCTGCAGTGCTTCAGTATATTTCGTTGAATGTGATACCTGAATGCATAATAATAATAATAATAATAATAATAATAATAATAATAATAATAATAATAATAATAATAATAATAATAAAATAATAATAAAAATAATTAAAAATAATAATAATAATAATAATAATATTAATAATAATAATAATAATAATATGTATACCTGCATAACAACTTCGAAGCTGCTGGAAATACAATGTCGCATGCATTCATCAAGGCTTTCTCACAATCAGTTACTATAGCACGGGGCTCCGTACTATCTTCTAGCAACTCTTTAAGCCTTTGTAGAACCCACAGGTAGTTATCCTTTTTTTCACGGGAGATGAATGCATGGGTGACACAAAACGTCTTGCATGTTGATGTCATACCTACAACTTGAACAAACGGAAGTTTATACTCGTTCGTTTTGTAGGTCGCATCAATCATCAGCACATGCGGGAACGCACGCCATAACCTGTGCGAGGTGGGATGGACAAACAAAATATCCTCGATCGCATTTGTCGAGGCATTCCTCCGGGTGAAGTAAACAAATTTTTTTCCACCAATGTGGCTTCGAGTACCTGCATAGCAATAATAATAATTAAAAAATAATAATAAAGAAGTAATAATAATAATAATAATAATAATAATAATAATAAGAGATAATAATACCTGCATTTGAGTCTTGCCACCGTATAACAAATGCTTAACCTTGGTTATTGTGTTATGTATGTCTCTTAAGATGCAGGGACTATCGGGTTTTGTTTTCTAACGGCCGAATGTATGTCTACTGGCGTAAAATTTTGAAAATAAAGTGTATCCACCAATTTTAACTCGTTCGGACCCAGCCTCCTAGCATACGCGTGACCCTCGATGTGTTGGAAAGGTTTGTGATTATGTGTTTGGTTCCGGACCTCCAAAATATAACCATCGTGGCCGGAGTGGTATCTCCCTATTAGTTGAAACGGGCAATTACATTTTTTACTGCCCGTCTTTTGAACCGTGGCTACACTATGATGTACGCCACTACGGTCACATCGTATCCATGCCGTCGTTACCCTCCTATTCGGCCCCCTGCCTTCCGAAACAGTACGTGAGTATACGGTAATGTAACCATTTTTTTTTTGCTCTTTGATAAACCCACTCTGTGAGGTCTTTAAGAGACCTGAATACCTGCAAAATTTATATACGACTTCAAATAACAACTAATATATACGAGTTCAAATCTCACAAACCCTACGAGTTCAAATAACAACTAATATATACGAGTTCAAATCTCACAAACCCTAAAACAAATTTAGGTACAGGACTAAATATACGAGTCTAAATATGTACACGGGTCTAAATATCTCACAAACCCTAAATATACGAGTCTAAATATACACGGGTCTAAATTATAAACAAGTGCAAATACATAAACACACCTGATTCGTTTCGTACGAAACATCCGGGACAGGTTCCTCGCCACCGTTATCACCTCCCTCGTGCGAATGATTACCAGCGTATTCGTACTGTGGATGACTTGGCGGAGGCACGTAAAATGACTCTGGTTCTTCTACGTACTCCTGGTTCAAATCGGGCAGCAGGTTCAAATCGGGTAGTGCATTCCCGTCACCATAGCGAACAACGGAGCTAACCTCCTCCTCACCACGTTCCACCACGGCTCCGAAAAGGCTTTCCGAGACGTGAGATAGGCTAAACGAATACTCCCATTCATCCCAAACATTACCGTAGTGACCCGAAGACATCGTGGTAGCTTGGAATCGATCGGATTTTTGTGCACCGCGTTTTTAAATTTTCTTTCGTTAACTGAAGAAAGAAGACAAGGAAGAAGAATATATCTGGACCCTCTACGGCCCGTAGAGGCCTATACGGGCCGTAGAGGGTTTAATGCTCCCAACAACCAGGTTTTCTACGGGCCGTATAGCCCTCTACGGCCCGTAGAGGGTTAGCTTTTTCAGACTGACACACTGAATGTCAGACACTTCATTCAATGACCTCGTACCTCGTATGGCCTACGGGCCGTAGAGACCTCTACGGCTCGTGTAGGGTTTAAATGCACTCCACCAAACCACCTCTACGGGCCGTAGAGGGTTGAGCATTTATTACACTGACACCCTCTACGGCCCGTAGAGGGCTGTGCAAACTTACTTTTTGTTATTGTGTAAATAGCATTCCTCTGGTTTAGGGAGAATTATATACACAAGTGTAAAATAAATAAAGATTTGTGTTTTTTCTTACTGAGGATATATTTATGATTAATCTTTTTTTTTAAATGACCCAATAGCTATATACAACGATCAAAAGAGCTATTTAATAACTTGGTCTTCAAAAAGAAAGCCCCGAGTGGGGTGTGATTTTTTACTGTACTAAAAGGTTGTGGCGGTGTTCCAGCCGGCCCATGTCACCCACCTTTTCGTCTCGCTCCCTCCTTCCTTGACACCGTCCACCCTAAGTATGATAGATTGTCTAACTAAATGTTTGCAAAAGTACGATAGAGTGGGTATGCCTAAGCATGCCCCGTTATGTCCCCTTGAGTGAATTGTGCATTTACACCTGGTCAAGTCATGCGAGTGAATTATTAATTTGCCGGTGATTTTCTTTCTTTTTTTTTCATATACAAATGTAGTACAATGAGAATGCATTAAATACAGGTTGATGAACAAGTTATAGTACCTAGCCTCCGGCTAAAGCTGTTTTGGGTGTTGATGATATATGAATTAATTATGTTTGTTTAAAAAAAAAAAGATTGTCGATATTTCAAATTCAATCGTCTTGTTCTATAGGAATAAATTGTCATTTCGTTCCTTCAAACGGACTTTCTAGAGACCCCCAACGGCCTAATTCATAGATCTTTGGCCTTTGTTTACCAAGGAATAGAGACCTTACAAATAAAACCGGGGGATTGGCATTCCATTGTTGTCATTTTATCTCCGCTCCCAATGCGCCTATGATGTAGCACCAGGCGGACTATTAGATAGTGTGTATCATCTTACTATAATAGAGTATGGCGTGGATCAACCAGAAGAGGTATGCATAAAAGTATTTGCCCCGATGAAGGATCCTAGAATTCCGTCTGTTTTTTGGGATTGGAAAAGTTTGGATTTTCAAGAACGAGAATCTTATGATATGTTGGGAATCTCTTATGATAATCATCCACGTTTGAAACGTATCTTAATGCCTGAAAGTTGGATAGGATGGCCTTTACGTAAGGATTATATTGCTCCCAATTTTTATGAAATACAAGATGCTCATTGAGTGATAAAAAACGAATCTTCACTTCTACAATTCTATAGATTCAAGGTTCTATTCTAGATTAAACAGGGTAATTGAAGTCTCATTTGTATTATGGTTTGTCATACCCCAACCGATGGCGGAATACGTCGGGGCGAGACTTGTGGTAGATTGTTCAAAGACTTCATGACACTAGAATTCGTGACAATATTTAAAGATAAACTTTCATTCATAGCATAATCATTGTTTAAAAGATAACGAAACACAAGTTGTTTCATGAAAAGGGAAGTACAACATCAAAATATAGAATTTAAACTAGCGTGTGTTTCTAGTCCAATCCTAAGTAGATTTCTTGAATATCCTGCATCAAACATTTCCTGCAACATGTATAAAATATTCGTCAACACATAAAGCATTGGTTAGCATACTAGTTTGAGTCTAAGTACATAATATAGAAAAGTCTACTCGAATCATCATGTTATAGGCATATGCACGTAGAACCATACAAACGGCAACAACACTCGATAACACAAAAGACTTATACTTATCATGACCCATAAAGGGGGCGGCGTGTCAACCTATAGCGCTATACATGTAAGGTGGGTTGTTGGCTAATCGTACATTTGTATGTAAGACTTAGAATTCTAGCATGGCATAGCATATAAGCATTTAGATTGAGCATAATAGTTTTAAGAGTATGAAATCGTTTAAGTTTTGATAGTGATGCATGTTGAGCCCCAAAGAATAAAGAATAAAAGGGGGACAAGTATGAACTCACCTTTGGGTGCGTTTGATAGAGTTCCAAAAAGGTAAGTCTTGGTAGGTTTAGCTTTAGCCTTGGTTATCTAGAATTAAAGAATAAAGGGTCTTAGGTTCGAGTTTAGGTTATAGATTCACGAGAGTCATGCAAGCCTTTTAGGCAAACCAAGCACAAATTGCCTTTAGGGTTGATTTTGAGCTTGGGCCGCATTGAGGTTGAAAGCGCGACCCCTTGGTGGTTGATTTTGAGCCAGAGCTTGAGCTTGGTTGTTGCGGGTACATTGAGAAGCAAAATGATTAGGATCACCACACTTGAAACATGCACGCCCATTGCCGATGGCTAGAGGAGGTTGGTTAGCAGCTCGGGGTGGGTTGACAACTTGAGGTTGGTTGTTTTGGATTCTAGGGGCAACCTTGCAGTTTTGGACAAGGTGTCCATAGTGGTTACAATTGGTGCATAGACGACAAGCTGAATTAGTTGGGTGGTGAAAAGGGCATATGGCACATTTTGGGTGTACTCCGGTATAAGGTTTCTTGGTAGGCACTTGGTTAAGAGGAGTTGGAGCTTGAGCTTCCGTAGATGGAATTGTAACGGCATAGTTTTGGTTTCGGGATTTGCGTTTGCGGTTATTGCTATGGGTTGATGGGGTTTTGGCTTCCTTTGGTTTGTCGGTGGGAATGGTGGTGGTTTGATTGACGGTTTTGGTGGTGTTTGGGATAGTTAAGGTTCCATCTTTCACTTGGTTATCTGAGATTTTGGAAGCTAAACGAATGGCTTTTCTAGGGTGGTGGGTTCGGCTCCTTCAACGATATCACAAACACTCATTGGGAGGCCTTTGAGATACTTAGCTATGATTCTCTTAGTGGTGTTGAATTGGTGAGGTACAAGGACAAGGAGTTGCTTGAAACGATTGGTATAGGAGAGGTTATTACCACTGTTTTTCTTGAGTTTCCAAAACTCTTCATCAAGTCGCTCAATCTCTTGAGCGGGGCAGAACTCCTCAATCATGAGTTGCTTGAGTTCCTCCCACGGTAGAGCTAGAGCAGCTTCGTTTCCACGGGTGACTCTCTTACTTTTCCACCACTCGAGTGCCCTTGATTTGAAGACACTAGTGGCGTGACGAGTGCGGAGATCGTCAGGGCATTCGCTATTGATGAAGATTAGCTCGATGTGGTCGAACCATTCGAGCATAGCGGTAGCACCATCGTTTCCCGTGAAAGAGTCGGGTCGATGTAGGTTAAATTGCTTAAACGTGAAGGAGGTAGTTTTGGAGGATTCGACTTTTGAGTCAACAGAACCGTGTGGGCTTGCGGATGCTTGGATTTTGCTAACCACTTCGGGTATGACCTTGGCCATTTGCTTGGCCATGAAAGAGAGCATTTTCTTGTTGGTGCTTTGTTTTGAGCTTCTTCGGTTTGACATGGAAGACATCTAAAGGATAAACAAAAAGGGATTATGAGCTTTGATCAATGGTTTATTTGTATAAAGATTGCATTTTGTCTTTGTTTTTAGAAATAAATTAAGCATAACAAGCACATAGTGTCAAATAGTTCAAGTAGCATGTAGTTTCACATTGTTTTACAAAGCATAACACATAAGTATAAGCAAGTATAGTGCATTTAGACAATATAAAGGAGCTTTGATTAGTGTTGGTATGCGATTATTAGTATTGTTTGGAGATTGCTAGAGTACTAGAGATGCGAGTCTTGAGAGCCTTTGCGAGTAGTGAAAAAAAAATTAAATCGAATATATGTAGTGAAAACATAGCATGAAAACATCATTGAAAATAATATTAACATAAAATGAGGGGCTTGTTTTAAGCAAGCCATTGGATTGTTCCGGAACGGAACTTAGACTAACCAAAGTGGTTCGAATTTACCTTTGAGTTTGAAAACATGCTTTGGCCTAATAGGTGGAAATACTCTTGCCGACTTGCGGTTAACGGTATTCACCCTTCCAGTTACTACATGTTTCTTGTCATTAGTAAATTTGAGACTTTAGCGAGATTTTTTAAAAAAAAATATATCAAGGATTGAAACTAGTCGCTAAGTTGCGGATTTCACTCCTATCTTAGCGAGGTCGTTTCTTTGAGTGTGGTTTGTACACTTTGTCCAACGTGGTAAGAAAATTAATTCCAACCTCCGATTGGTAAGTGTCCACTAGAACGAGAATTGTGAAATTTCCACCAAGGTGAGGATATCACTCCTATCTTGGCGTAGTTTCAAAAACAAAAAGGATTTACGCGGATTGAAAGTTATCACCAAAGTGAGGGTTTCACGCCTATTTTGGTGATTTTCTTTCGTTTGTGGTATACGAGTGTCTTCGAGTGTAGAATAATCCACCAACTAGGAAGGTAAGTTTTAAAGACCAAAAGAATGGAGTAGAAGCAAGATAGGGAGAACAAGTATATTAAGCATGATAAAAGGAATGGTCAAAAAGGTACTTAACTATAGTCTAGGTCAAACATGGAAATTTTTCCTAATTCCCTATAGTCATGGCTCTGATACCAATCTGTCACACCCCAACCGATGGCGGAATACGTCGGGGGCGAGACTTGTGGTAGGTTGTTCAATGACTTCATGACACTAGAATTCGTGACAATATTTAAAGATAAACTTTCATTCATAGCATAATCATTGTTTAAAAGATAACGAAACACAAGTTGTTTCATGAAAAGGGAAGTACAACATCAAAATATAGAATTTAAACTAGCGTGTGTTTCTAGTCCAATCCTAAGTAGATTTCTTGAATATCCTGCATCAAACATTTCCTGCAACATGTATAAAATATTCGTCAACACATAAAGCATTGGTGAGCATACTAGTTTGAGTCTAAGTACATAATATAGAAAAGTCTACTCGAATCATCATGTTATAGGCATATGCACGTAGAACCATACAAACGGCAACAACACTCGATAACACAAAAGACTTATACTTATCATGACCCATAAAGGGGGCGGCGTGTCAACCTATAGCGCTATACATGTAAGGTGGGTTGTTGGCTAATCGTACATTTGTATGTAAGACTTAGAATTCTAGCATGGCATAGCATATAAGCATTTAGATTGAGCATAATAGTTTTAAGAGTATGAATCGTTTAAGTTTTGATAGTGATGCATGTTGAGCCCCAAAGAATAAAGAATAAAAGGGGGACAAGTATGAACTCACCATTGGGTGCGTTTAATAGAGTTCCAAAAAGGTAAGTCTTGGTAGGTTTAGCTTTAGCCTTGGTTATCTAGAATTAAAGAATAAAGGGTCTTAGGTTCGAGTTTAGCTTATAGATTCACGAGAGTCATGCAAGCCTTTTAGGCAAACCAAGCACAAATTGCCTTTAGGGCAATCCGGATGGTCATGAGATTAAGTTAGACCAAGCACAAAACCATCATAGATGATTCGGATGGTATAAAGTTAGAAATGTGAATCCATTTGATAGGTTCATGTCATAACCACTTCGCTTATGGAATAAACGTGGGTTTTGGACACGGGATTTCCCCTTTCTAGTGTGGATAAATCCATAGCACAAGAAGGGTCAAGAGAGTTGATAAGGTAGGGTGTAACCACAAACCTTCCAAAGATTAATAATAAACTAGTAAGATAGAAACTTGAAAGTATATGTTTATATTATTATATAGTACAATTCAGAAAACAACCACCTTTGGAACCTCTTTTAGGTGCTCTACCCTTATCACACTTATGTGGATAAATATGGGGAAGATCCTAGAGGTTTCTCCAAGGGGTTAGAAGAAGAAAAGAAGTGAAGAAAGAAGATTAAAGTTGGAGTTTATGAGAGAACTCACTTAGAAGTGGACTTCCACTCTTGGGATTTGGAGAATTGGGAGGTTTAGAGAGGATTTAGAAATGAGCAAGTGTTAGAATGGGTAGGAGTGGTGTATTTATAGTTGGGGTGAAGGGGTTGGGTATTTAATGAATTAATTAGGGTGGTTAGAAGTTAATTAGTGGTTATTATATTTTAAAAGAAAAAAAAATAAAATCATAATTTTAAAAAAAACGTACGGACAAAATTTTGAATTTGTGTTTTCTTGTCAACTAAAGTCAAATGCCCTTTTTTTATATTATGTTTTTTTAAGTATTTATTAAATATATATATATATATATATATATATATATATGTTTTATTAATAATAAAGATATATTAAGATCTTAACTAAATAAATTTCTTTTTGTAACGCCCAAATTGAATAGGGTAAAATATAATGGCGACTCGTCATGAATTGATACGAGTAACATAAAAGAAGCGAGTAACGGCAAGCTTGGAATTTGTTTAAATATAGCATTCATAATACAAGAAAATCACGCGACGCTACATAAAGTTTGCGTCGCGTAGAATTTATAGATTAAGATTAAATTCAATTGATAAAATACTTTTCCATTGATCATAAGCTCGGGATTACAAGGGTACAAAATGGAAAGATACAAGAATACAAGGACTAGAACAGAAAATACGAAAAGTACAAATGTTATAGTCTCCCAAATTTTAGGAAATTTCGTCTCGAAATTTATTCAAGTGGCTTGACTGAAAAGATGTGGGTACTTTTTCTTCATTTGCTCTTCATGTTCCCAAGTGAATTCAGGTCCATTCTTCGATTCCCAACGAACTTTGACTAGTGGGATACGTTTTCGTTTGAGTTGTTTGACTTCACGATCCGTTATTTCCACTGGTTTTTCAAAGTCGATTACACAAGATCGAAGCATTGAGGAGCAAAATGATTAGGAGGTTGAAAGCGCGACCCCTTGGTGGTTGATTTTGAGCCAGAGCTTGAGCTTGGTTGTTGCGGGTACATTGAGGAGCAAAATGATTAGGATCACCACACTTGAAACATGCACGCCCATTGCCGATGGCTAGAGGAGGTTGGTTAGCAGCTCGGGGTTGGTTGACAACTTGAGGTTGGTTGTTTTGGGTTCTAGGGGCAACCTTGCAGTTTTGGACAAGGTGTCCATAGTGGTTACAATTTGTGCATAGACGACAAGCTGAATTAGTTGGGTGGTGAAAAGGGCATATGGCACATTTTGGGTGTACTCCGGTATAAGGTTTCTTGGTAGGCACTTGGTTAAGAGGAGTTGGAGCTTGAGCTTCCGTGGATGGAATTGTAACGGCATAGTTTTGGTTTCAGGATTTGCGTTTGCGGTTATTGCTATGGGTTGATGGGGTTTTGGCTTCCTTTGGTTTGTCGGTGGGAATGGTGGTGGTTTGATTGACGGTTTTGGTGGTGTTTGGGATAGTTAAGGTTCCATCTTTCACTTGGTTATCTGAGATTTTGGAAGCTAAACGAATGGCTTTTCTAGGGTGGTGGGTTCGGCTCCTTCAACGATATCACGAACACTCGTTGGGAGGCCTTTGAGATACTTAGCTATGATTCTCTTAGTGGTGTTGAATTGGTGAGGTACAAGGACAAGGAGTTGCTTGAAACGATTGGTATAGTAGAGGTTATCACCACTGTTTTGCTTGAGTTTCCAAAACTCTTCTTCAAGTCGCTCAATCTCTTGAGCGGGGCAGAACTCCTCAATCATGAGTTGCTTGAGTTCCTCCCACGGTAGAGCTAGAGCAGCTTCGTTTCCACGGCTGACTCTCTCACTTTTCCACCACTCGAGTGCCCTTGATTTGAAGACACTAGTGGCGTGACAAGTGCGGAGATCGTCAGGGCATTCGCTATTGATGAAGATTAGCTCGATGTGGTCGAACCATTCGAGCATAGCGGTAGCACCATCGTTTCCCGTGAAAGAGTCGGGTCGATGTAGGTTAAATTGCTTAAACGTGAAGGAGGTAGTTTTGGAGGATTCGACTTTTGAGTCAACAGAACCGTGTGGGCTTGCGGATGCTTGGATTTTGCTAACCACTTCGGGTATGACCTTGGCCATTTGCTTGGCCATGAAAGAGAGCATTTTCTTATTGGTGCTTTGTTTTGAGCTTCTTTGGTTTGACATGGAAGACATCTAAAGGATAAACAAAAAGGGATTATGAGCTTTGATCAATGGTTTATTTGTATAAAGATTGCATTTTGTCTTTGTTTTTAGAAATAAATTAAGCATAACAAGCACATAGTGTCAAATAGTTCAAGTAGCATGTAGTTTCACATTGTTTTAGAAAGCATAACACATAAGTAAAAGCAAGTATAGTGCATTTAGACAATATAAAGGAGCTTTGATTAGTGTTGGTTTGCGATTATTAGTATTGTTTGGAGATTGCTAGAGTACTAGAGATGCGAGTCTTGAGAGCCTTTGCGAGTAGTGAAAAAAAAATTAAATCAAATATATGTACTGCAAACATAGCATGAAAACATCATTGAAAATAATATTAACATAAAATGAGGGTCTTGTTTTAAGCAAGCCATTGGAGTGTTCCAGAACGGAACTTAGACTAACCAAAGTGGTTCGAATTTACCTTTGAGTTTGAAAACATGCTTTAGCCTAATAGGTGGAAATACTCTTGCCGACTTGCGCTTAACGGTATTCACCCTTCCAGTTACTACATGTTTCTTGTCATTAGTAAATTTGAGACTTTAGCGAGATTTTTAAAAAAAATATATATATCAAGGATTGAAACTAGTCGCTAAGTTGCGGATTTCACTCCTATCTTAGCGAGGTCGTTTCTTTGAGTGTGGTTTGTACACTTTGTCCAACGTGGTAAGAAAATTAATTCCAACCTTCGATTGGTAAGTGTCCACTAGAACGAGAATTGTGAAATTTCCACCAAGGTGAGGATATCACTCCTATCTTGGCGTAGTTTCAAAAACTAAAAGGATTTACGCGGATTGAAAGTTATCACCAAAGTGAGGGTTTCACGCCTATTTTGGTGATTTTCTTTCGTTTGTGGTATACGAGTGTCTTCGAGTGTAGAATAATCCACCAACTAGGAAGGTAAGTTTTAAAGACCAAAAGAATGGAGTAGAAGCAAGATAGGGAGAACAAGTATATTAAGCATGATAAAAGGAATGGTCAAAAAGGTACTTAACTATAGTCTAGGTCAAACATGGAAATTTTTCCTAATTCCCTATAGTCATGGCTCTGATACCAATCTGTCACACCCCAACCGATGGCGGAATACGTCGGGGCGAGACTTGTGGTAGATTGTTCAAAGACTTCATGACACTAGAATTCGTGACAATATTTAAAGATAAACTTTCATTCATAGCATAATCATTGTTTAAAAGATAACGAAACACAAGTTGTTTCATGAAAAGGGAAGTACAACATCAAAATATAGAATTTAAACTAGCGTGTGTTTCTAGTCCAATCCTAAGTAGATTTCTTGAATATCCTGCATCAAACATTTCCTGCAACATGTATAAAATATTCGTCAACACATAAAGCATTGGTGAGCATACTAGTTTGAGTCTAAGTACATAATATAGAAAAGTCTACTCGAATCATCATGTTATAGGCATATGCACGTAGAACCATACAAACGGCAACAACACTCGATAATACAAAAGACTTATACTTATCATGACCCATAAAGGGGGCGGCGTGTCAACCTATAGCGCTATACATGTAAGGTGGGTTGTTGGCTAATCGTACATTTGTATGTAAGACTTAGAATTCTAGCATGGCATAGCATATAAGCATTTAGATTGAGCATAAGAGTTTTAAGAGTATGAAATCGTTTAAGTTTTGATAGTGATGCATGTTGAGCCCTAAAGAATAAAGAATAAAAGGGGGACAAGTATGAACTCACCTTTGGGTGCGTTTGATAGAGTTCCAAAAAGGTAAGTCTTGGTAGGTTTAGCTTTAGCCTTGGTTATCTAGAATTAAAGAATAAAGGGTCTTAGGTTCGAGTTTAGGTTATAGATTCACGAGAGTCATGCAAGCCTTTTAGGCAAACCAAGCACAAATTGCCTTTAGGGCAATCTGGATGGTCATGAGATTAAGTTAGACCAAGCACAAAACCATCATAGATGATTCGGATGGTATAAAGTTAGAAATGTGAATCCATTTGATAGGTTCATGTCATAACCACTTCGCTTATGGAATAAACGTGGGTTTTGGACACGGGATTTCCCCTTTCTAGTGTGGATAAATCCATAGCACAAGAAGGGTCAAGAGAGTTGATAAGGTAGGGTGTAACCACAAACCTTCCAAAGATTAATAATAAACTAGTAAGATAGAAACTTGAAAGTATATGTTTATATTATTATATAGTATAATTCAGAAAACAACCACCTTTGGAACCTCTTTTAGGTGCTCTACCCTTATCACACTTATGTGGATAAATATGGGGAAGATCGTAGAGGTTTCTCCAAGGGGTTAGAAGAAGAAAAGAAATGAAGAAAGAAGAATAAAGTTGGAGTTTATGAGAAAACTCACTTAGAAGTGGACTTCCACTCTTGGGATTTCTTTGGAGAATTGGGAGGTTTAGAGAGGATTTAGAAATGAGCAAGTGTTAGAATGGGTAGGAGTGGTGTATTTATAGTTAGGGTGAAGGGATTGGGTATTTAATGAATTAATTAGGATGGTTAGAAGTTAATTAGTGGTTATTATATTTTAAAAGAAAAAAAAATAAAATCATAATTTAAAAAAAAACGTAGGGACAAAATTTTGAATTTGTGTTTTCTTGTCAACTAAAGTCAAATGCCCTTTTTTTATATTATGTTTTTTTTAAGTATTTATTAAATATATATATATATATATATATATATATGTTTGATTAATAATAAAGATATATTAAGATCTTAACTAAACAAATTTCTTGTTGTAACGCCCAAATTGAATAGGGTAAAATATAATGGCGACTCGTCATGAATTGATACGAGTAACATAAAAGAAGCGAGTAACGGCAAGCTTGGAATTTGTTTAAATATAGCATTCATAATACAAGAAAATTATGAATCACGCGACGCTACATAAAGTTTGCGTCGCGTAGAATTTATAGATTAAGATTAAATGCAATTGATAAAATACTTTTCCATTGATCATAAGCTCGCGATTACAAGGGTACAAAATGGAAAGATACAAGAATACAAGGACTAGAACAGAAAATACGAAAAGTACAAATGTTACATGGTTTGTATTTAATTATGTATAGAATAAAAAAAATACAATAAAATGAAGGATTCATTGGGATTATCAAATTTGGAAAATACTTAATGAATACGTATTCATATCAATGAATTGATATAATAGAGACTCATACAAATTAATCATGTGTTAGGAACCAGATTTGAACTAGTGACACGAGAATTTTCAGCCCTCTGCTCTACCAACTGAGTTATCCCGACTATTCCTGATGTCTCATCCTCATTTCCATTTTACTAGAGAACGTGGGTCTATGTCAATTGAATGGGTATTACAAAGCCTCACCCAGGTCCTATAATTTACCAAAAGAACAATTTTGTAAGTTTCAATATGAATAAAAATATCGATCGTGAATCATTAAGTGGGATTCCTTGTTCAAAGATGTTCATTTTTACATGTATCATATATGTCACATGTGACATGTGATACATTTCCGCTCAGATCCATTTGTATAAAGAGTGGTGAATGAGAAAGATAAGTACTTTTAAACCGCTAACGAAAAAATGATAAAATAAATAAAAAGGATACGATAAATAATTAGGGAGTCAAATTGGGTAATGAAATTATCCGTGAGGCTACCAAATGGAGTCCTGAACTAGCTGCTGCTTGTGAAGTATGGAAGGAGATCAAATTTGAGTTCCAGACAATAGATACTTTGGATACGGATAAGGATAAGGATAAAAACGGGATTCTGGCCGAACACTATTGATGAACCAATCAAATAAATCAATTTCAAAAATTCCTATATGATTTATAATCGAGAAAGACTAAACACAAGTAAAATCAACAATAAAACTACAAAGGAATGTTACTAATGGAACATCTAGTCATTAAAAAAGAGGGGATCCATTCCTTTTTCTCGGCTATCTATTACAATTTTTTCCTATTTTATCTAATGCATACCCTTTTCCCAATTGTATCTCTGAAGGAGTTGGGCGATAGTCTTAATAGGAATAAAAAAGTAACTGACTGTATAATATTATCAAATATGACTTTATTACTCTCTCATTTGTAATAGAAACGAAGTCGAACTAAAATGTTAAAAGTTGAGAAATATTTTTGACTTGTTTATTTATTTATTTTATTTTTTTACATTTTTAGTTATGTACAAATGATGATGAGTCATGAGATATTCATTTATTGTTATTAGAGTTAAATACCATTTTCGTTCCTGAGTTTCGATCATGTTTACAAGTTTCATCCAAAGGTTTATCTATTCTCATCTGGTTCCCAAGGTTTCAATATCTTGCCGTTTCCATCCAACTCGTTAACTTCGTATATTTTTTCTGTTAACTTTTTATAAAAAGACAAAATACCCTTTATATTATTTTTGTTTTAAAAAGAAAATATAAAAATAACAAATATATACAAAATAAATTCAATCTTTTACCTCTCTCTCTCCCTCCCTCCCTCTCTCTCTCCCCCTCCCATCTCTCTCTCTAACAAGTCTTTACCATCTTTCTTCAACAATCTCCACCTTCAACCCTCCTCTATTAAACACCTCCACATCTGACCACTTATCCTTGACATCCCACCCTAACAACCATCTCCACGGTTACAACCCGCACAATTCTTCACCATTCACCAAACCCCTACATCGTCACTGTTCACAACCACCCTACCACCACCATTAATCACCGAAACCAACCACCCCCGACCATCACCCGTTACCTCCGACCACATCCTTCACCAATCAACTACTGGAATCGATCACCACCCAAAACCATACACCGTCACTGTTTACAACCACCCTACAACCGCCATCATCGACAACCTACCTTCACCGTGCCATATAACCACCAAATAACCGGGACTTTCGTTTTCTAATCTTTCATTCTTAATGACACTATGGTATGCTTCCCTTGTTTTAATTTTATCTTATTTTCTATTTTGGTGGTTCAGGTGTGGTGGTTTGCTGTGGTGGTTACCGGTAGTAGTAAGCTGGGGTGGATATGGAAGGTTGCCGGTTGTTGTGGTTAAAGGGTTTTGGTTAATTAGGGTTTCGTTTTTTTAAAGAGGGAAGAAGATGAATTAGGGGTGAAAGGAGGCTTAAATAGGGTGGGGATTAAAAAAGAAACAAAATGACAACTTTGCCTCTGACTTAACTGGCATTGACTAACGGGGTTAACGAGTTAGACAAAATCAGCAAAACTTTGAAAACCTTAAGGACCCGGAAGAGAAAAAAATAAGCCTTTGGATGACACTCGCAAAAATAACCAAACAACGAAAATAGCATTTAACTCTTGTTATTATTATGATTAACAACAGTTGCAAGTATCAACATTTGAAATGATATAACACTAGTTTTTATCCCGGGAGCGTCCCGGGTTGAAATATCTAGTATAACATAATAAAATATATTATTATTATTATTATTATTATTATTATTATTATTATTATTATTTTAAACAAATCTCTGCCATAATTTATCATATTCAAATATAAAAAAACGAATCTCTGCGCCGGGGTATAAATCTAGTGCCATTACAAATGAATTCGGAAGTTTGTAATCGATCATTTTAAAAAGAACTAACATGAAAAAAGAAAAAAAAAGTTAATTATTGAAATATCGAACGCATTAGTCAAAGGGTTATGTGATGCGTTAAAAAATTCATGGGTATATGATCGGGTATGTAGTTCGGGTATTTGGGTATGTTGTTTCGGGTAATCGGGTCGGGTATCACCTAATCCCAGTCCCGACCCAAACCCACAATTTTTTTTAAACTAATCCCAAACCCGACACAATACCTGTCGGGTTACAAAAAATAGTCATTTTTTTCTCCGATTTTCATATAGCACTATGGTACTCGTTGGAAAGATAATAAAACGCTCGTTAATTTGGTGTAATTTTTTTCTTTAAAAAATCTCGTATATAAAAGATATTAACGTTTAAAAGTTATAGGAGGAAACACAAGAGATAAAATAATAAAGGTTTAATATTTAGATTTAGTAGATTAGGTATTTAATAGATTAGGTTAAATATTATAATAGATTAGGTTAAATCGTATTTATTTTTTTTTAATTGGTTTAAAGTTGCCACATCACATCTTATCTGGCATCTCTCAAAGGAAAGATTGCATAAGAGTATGACATGTAGGATTAACCCTTTTGCAATATATATATATATATATATATATATATATATATATATATATACTAGTTTTTATCCCGGGAGCGTCCCGGGTTAATATATATAATATGACATAATAAAATATCTGATATGACAACATAATTAATGACTTACCAATATATGATTAATGAATATTATTATTGTTATTATTATTATTATTATTTATTTATTTTAAACAAATCTCTGCCATAAATTATCATATTCTAATATAAAAAAACGAATCTCTGCGCCGGGGTATAAATCTAGTGCTATTACAAAATATTATATAATGTCAAATGAATTCGGAAGTTTGTAATCGATCATTCTTAAAAGAGCTAACATGAAATAAGGAAAAAAAGTTATTTATTGAAATATCGAACGCATTAGTCTAAGGGTTATGTGATGCGCTAAAAAATTCATGGGTATATGATCGGGTATATAGTTCGGGTATTTGGGTATGTGGTTTCGGGTAATTGGGTCGGGTATCACCTAATCCCAGGCCCGACCCAAACCCACAATTTTTTTTAAACTAATCCCAAACCTGACACAATACCAGTCGGGTTACAAAAATAATCGTTTTTTTCTTCTTTTTTATATAGCACTATGATACTCGTTGGAAAGATAATAAAACGCTCGTTAATTTGGTGTAATTTTTTTCTTTAAAAAATCTCATATATAAAAGATATTAACGTTTAAAAGTTATGGGGGGAAACATTAGAGAGAAAATAATAAAGGTTTAATATTTACATTTAGTAGATTAGGTATTTAATAGATTAGGTTAAACCAAATTTAAACCATATTTATTCCTTTTTTTTTAATTGGTCTAGAGTTGTCACATCACATCCTATGTAACATCTCTCAAAGGAGAGATTGCATAGGAGTATAACATGTAGGATTAATCCCTTTGCAATATATATATAGGTACGAAATAAAAAATAAAAATAGGATACTTCATAATATCATAAGTATTAGTGCCACTAACACACACAAAAAAAAAAAAAAAAAAAGGCACTAGATCGAGGTTCTCGTTTGTGACACAACGTTAACAAAAAATGAAATCTAGGGGCTTTGGCGAAATTCGATTATTTGTAACCTACTAGTTTGCAACTAATAACACAAGCAAAACATGGGAATGGAGCCAAGGAGGAGACATATTCCGATACCGGAAAACATTAAGGTACGTTTAACAAAACTTTTCGTATCTAATCTTCCGGAGGGATGTAGTGGGAATGATTTAGCAATCCAAGTTAGACCGTTTGGACAGATCTTTGATCTGTACATTGCTCGTAAACGTGATAAAAAGGGTAATCGGTTTGGTTTCATCTCAATGATCGATGTGAAGGATAGTTCGGAGTTATTAAAGAATCTTCGTGGGATCCGAATGGAGAAGGAAAAACTATGGTTCAATCTGGCTCGGTTTGTTCTTGAGGAGGGAGAGTTTGACAAGCATAGAGAGAGTAATTTTCATCATAATGATAATAATATAAACAATAAAAATGAGAGAAAAAATAAGAGTACAAATAATGATAATAGTAATACAGATAATAGAGAGGGTGAGGGTGTTCAGGGAGGTTATGGAGGGCCCTTTGTGTCCGGGGCAACATCGTTCAAGGATTTATTGGTTGGTAAGTCGATCAAGATTGATAATAATGTTTCAGCTTTCTCGGCTGTATATGGGAAAGCCTTAGTTGCCAAGATGAGAAATGTAGATGCGGTGAAGAAAGTGCTCATAACTCTTAATGGTATTTGCCCGGCAGAGGTTACCGTCCAATACTTAGGTGGCCTGGATGTCTTACTAACGTTCAAAGATGAAGATCAGGCAGTGAAAGCGTATGAAGCAGCCTCTCCGTTGAAAGATCAGTTTGCTATGGTTACTGTTTGGAAGGGGCAATCTCTGGGTTATGAGAGGTTAGCTTGGTTAAAGGTTTTTGGCGTCCCTTTGCACCTGTGTAACAATGAGGTGTACGATATAATTGGAGGGAAGTATGGTCGGGTTGTTAGTCAAGCAAATATGTCCGAGCGGGATAGAGACTTGTCGTTTGAGTATATTGGTGTTCTTGTTGGGGATGGGAAAACAATTTCTGAGGAAATTTCCATTAACTGGAATAATCGTAAGTATCGGATATGGGTTTCTGAAGAACAAGGCTATTGGGTTCCGGAGTTCGATGAAGTGGTTAATGTGCAGGAAAGCCACAAGCCGGAATCGGAGAATGTTAAGAACAATAAGGAAAACTCGCCGGATTATAATTTGAAAGTGGACGGTCAAACTTCCGTAACGCGAATATGGAAAATAATAATGGGATGGAGGATTTGATGGTAACCCCCAATAATTCTGGATCAGTTAATCATGGTTTTAATGCTAATAATGTTCCAGAGGATTTTTCGGAGCCAATTAATAGGATGCATGACCAGGAAGTAACAGGGATTGCATGTGGAAATAAGAAAAAGAGTAGGGAGTTTTTTTGTATTTTGTCAAAAAAAAGGAAAACCTTTCGTTTCAAGCGGTCCAGTAGTGGCTCTCAACAAAGTTCTGGCCCAACAAAAAAGAAGAATAGGAAGCAGCCCACTTGTAGTGATCCATTTGAATTAAATGATCTCATTGGCCCAATGCATCCTAAGGAAGTTATGGCCCAAAATCGTCAACTTACACCTCCAAGTGTGCCGAGTATGGATAAGTCTCAGGGGGATAGTGGCTGTGGGGTGAATTTAGATAGACGTGACTTGGAGAATATGCCACCTGTGCCATCGTTTGATCAATTGTTGACATCCATGGAGGAGGAGTCTTTTGCGGCGGCAGACGGGAGTATTAATGAGGAGCCGCAGATTGTTCAGCAATCTAGTTTTATGTTGAATGCAGAGTTAATGTCTCAGGAGGTTCAGGTGGAGGTTGACGAAACTGTTAAACTTGGGGTGGCTTTGGGAGCTGAATTGCAAGACGAAGTTCAATTGGTTAGTGATGCTGTTTTACAAGAAGGGTTACAAAAAGTGAAGGTATGAATTTTCTATCGCTCAATATTAGGGGTTTGGGTGTTCCTGGTAAAGATTTGTGGGTCAAGCGTCTTAAACATAATCATGGAGTGTCTTTTGTCGCTTTACAAGAAACTCAATTTCGTGATATGACGGGGTTTAATTCGGCTAAGTTTTGGGGTAACACGGCTGTCGAGTTTGATTTCGTTGAAGCTTCGGGGCGTTCAGGTGGATTGGTGTCATTATGGGATCCGAATAAGTTCTCTAAAAATTCTATTATTAAACAGCAGCATTTCCTTGTAGTCACAGGGTCACTTAAAGAAGATGGGACTATTATTAATATTCTTAACATGTATGCTCCGCATACGATTGCTAATAAACGGCAGATTTGGGAACAAGTGTCTAATATCATGCGGAACAGTCCTGGTTATTGGTGTCTGCTTGGGGATTTCAATTCAGTGCGGTTCGCTGAGGATCGTAAGGGATGTTTCTTTGATCAAAATGATGCTGATTGTTTTAATTCGTTTATTGATATAGCAGGGCTTTGTGAGTATGGTATGAAAGCCGGGTCATTTACTTGCCTTTCGAAGAAGGGTACTAACTTGAAATTGAGCAAGATTGATAGGGTCCTGGTTAACCAGGAATTCTTTAATCGGTGGCCTGAAGCTTGTTTGAGAGCTTTACCGAGATATTTATCTGATCATAATCCGTTATTATTGACTGTGGTTAATGAGAATTTTGGCCCTCGCCCATTTAGGTGGTTCAATTCGTGGTTGGATAGAGATACTTGTGATGCGGTGGTGTCCAAGGCTTTGCTTGAGTTTCATAGGCCTGGAGCGGCGGATATCGGTCTGTCTCTTAAACTCAGGTATGTGAAATCGGTTTTAATTGAGTGGAAAAAATTGGTTGAAGCGAAAGAAGGGGAAGAAATCAAGATGTTGAAAAATGATCTTGAAAGAATAGAGACGGATATGGAACATAGAGAGTTGCTAGAAGAAGAAGAGTGGGTTTGGCAAGAATGCAAGAAGGGTATAGAGGAACACGAGCTTTTCCACGCTAAAGACCTGATACAGAAGTCTCGTGTGAGTTGGGCCAGATACGGGGATGACAATTCTGCCTATTTTCATAGAATTATTAATGGTAGAAAGGCTGCGAATTCTATTCAAGGCCTTATGGTGGATGGGGTATGGGTTTCGAAACCCAACTTGGTTAAAAAGGAGGTGTTGAGGTTTTTTAGGAGTCATTTTAAAGATAAAAGTCCGTCTAGACCGGCCTTACGATGTGATGGGTTAAAGAAAGTTCCGGGTAATTTGGTAGAAGGGCTCGTTGCTCCTTTTACCAGAGAAGAGATTAAATTTGCGGTGTTTGAATGTGGTAAAGATAAAGCCCCTGGGCCGGATGGGTTTAACTTTTCTTTCGTCCGTCATTTTTGGCATATCCTTGAAGGTGACTTTCAAAAAAATTTTTCAGAATTTTTTGAATCTGGTACTATTAGCCGCGGGTGCGCTTCATCGTTTATCACCCTTATTCCGAAATGTAAGAATCCTCTTGATCTTAAAGACTTTAGGCCGATTACTCTGGTGGGTGTTATCAGTAAAGTGTTATCAAAGGTGTTGTCCATTAGACTCAAGAAGGTTATTGGGTATATTATTTCGGAGAATCAGACGGGTTTCCTTGGTGATAGAAATATTCTAGACGGTCCTTTAGTAGCGAATGAGATTCTGTCTTGGTGTAAAAGGAGGGCTAAAAGGGTTTTCTTCATGAAGATTGATTTCGAAAAGGCATATGATAACGTTAATTGGGCGTTTCTATTGTCGATTCTTGATCAAATGGGCTTTCCGGAAAAATGGTGTGTGTGGATTAAGGGTATTCTAGTATCGGCGAGATCGGCGGTTCTTGTTAATGGGTCGCCAACTTTTGAGTTTCAGTGCCATAAAGGTCTTCGTCAAGGTGACCCTATATCGCCATTTTTATTTTTAATTGTTATGGAAGCGCTTACGTGTATGTTTGATAAAGCTACTAAGCTTGGAGTTTTTGAAGGGGTGGCTTTGGCTAAAAACGGCCCGGTAATTTCTCATCTTTTTTTCGCCGATGATGCGCTTTTAATGGGTAATTGGTCGGCGAATAATATTTTGGTTGCCGCGAGAATTCTTCGGATTTTTCATCTTTGCTCCGGGCTTAAATTTAATATTAACAAGTCTTTTTTATATGGTTCGGGAGTGGAGATTGATGATGTTGATCACATGGCGTTGGCAGTGGGATGTCGTCTTGGCTCTTTTCCTTTTGATTATTTGGGGGTGTCGGTTGGGGCTAACATGAATAGGATTAATGGATGGCGGAAAATTGTTGAAGTGTTTGAGGGCAGGCTTACCTCTTGGAAGGCGAATCTTCTATCTCTTGGTGGTAGAATTACATTACTTAAATCGGTTCTTCAAAATCTTCCTATATATTATTTTTCTTTGTATAAGGCTCCTGCAGGGGTGATTGATAAACTAGAGATCCTTATGAAAAGATTCATGTGGTCGGATTCTAGTGGAAAAAATAAGATTCATTGGGTTGCGTGGGATAGGGTGACTCGGGGAACAAATAATGGGGGTTTGGGGATTTGTCGGCTTAAAGATGTAAATGATGCTCTCCTGGCGAAGTGGGCTTGGCGGTTTCGTACGGAGGAAGGGTCGCTTTGGAAATCGATTATCTTGGCATGTCACAATGGTAGATGTAGGTGGTCCGGGCTTCCTCGTTTCGCTGGCAAAGGGGGAGTTTGGTCTGCTATTGTCATAAATTGTGAAAGATTCAAATGTGGGGGATAAATTTTTTCTAGATCTTTTGAAAGGTAAAATCGGTGACGGTAGGCAAATTCGTTTTTGGGAAGACATTTGGTTATTGGATGTTCCTTTAATGAAAAAATTTCCTCGTCTTTATTTGGAATCGCCTACTAGGAAGAAGCTTGTTAAGGAGTGCATGATTGATTCTATTTGGTGCCCTGTTGACTTCACAAAATGCATGAACTTGGAACAAGTGATAGAATGGGCCGAGTTGTCTGATTTGTTAATTCAGGTCCATTTGTCCGAATCCAAAGATAGTTGGGAATGGGCTGGCACATCGAGCTTTTCGGTTGCAAACGTCAAGGCTTTTGTTAAGAAGTATAGGGATACCGGGAATTTTTTTAAGTTGAAGTGGGTCAGTTGGGTCCCGTTGAAATGTCAGGTGTTTGCTTGGCGAGCTGAGATGGACAGGATACCCACCGTCGAAGCCCTTAGCAAAAGGAATATTTTCATCCCCAATGATCGTTGTAAGTTATGTGATGTCGCTTTGGAAACTTCTGAACATCTTTTCTTGGGGTGTGGTTTTTCGTATGGTGTTTGGGTTAACGTTTGGAAGTGGTGCGGTTTATTTAATAATTCGGTTTCTAATTATCAAGAGCTTCTTTCCTTATACAAGTCAGCGAATGGAGGTAAATGGGGCAAGAGGATTGTTCATGGGATTATTATGGTGACATTTTGGTCGCTGTGGAGAGCCAGAAATGAGAAAACTTTTCGGGATATAGAGTCTAAAGTTTCGTATGTCGTTGCTAGTGTTAAATCTTCGTCGTTTTTGTGGTTAAAATATAGGTCTAAATTCACCGACCTTATTTGGAAGGAGTGGTGCATTAGCCCTTTGTATATGTTGTAATTTTTGGGGTGTGGTCCTTGGTTTAAGGACGCCCCCGTGTGTTTAATGAAAGTTATTGTTCAAAAAAAACTAGTTGCAACTAATATTTGCAACAAAATTTAGCAATTTATAGAAAGTTTAGTGTAAAAAGTAGTTTAATGTAAAAAGTATAAAAAGTATTTTGGACCTTTGATCAAAATAAATTAATAGATGAGATTAAAAGAGGGAAAGTATACGTTGAGTTTCTAAAAGATGAGGAGAAGAGCAAAATAGGTATAACCCACAATGGTTGAGTTTCACCCTCATTTTTTTAACGTCCATAAGTTTTTCATACGACCTTATTTTTAAAAAAAAAAACATCATAAAAACAAGCATTTTATCCTCTTACATTTGCATACCATATTGCTATACCTAAAAAAATTGTTGGGTTGATAGTACTTGCGTCTAAATAAAAACACTTGATATTATTACTTGCATTTAAACATTCTTAATGTACTAATAGCTTTTTTGTTTTTTTTTTTAGTTTGTTTCCAAATGTTCCCTCAAGTAATCCTCAGCCTCACTCCACTTTATTCCTTTAGCAAAATCAGCAAACGCTACTTGAAATTTCGTAAGCTTATATTCACCATCTTTTAGCTCTTGTTGCTTTTTCCCTTGTTGTGTTTCTACTCTGTTATTCCTCAAAATGCTACTAAACAATAATAAACTTGATATGTATGTAACAACTTGATATTACCTACTTGCGTTTAAGTAATAATAACTTGCGTCTAAATGTAAAAACCTGATATTACTTACTTGCGTTTTAGCATGTATAAGTTGCGTTTTATCATTTATAACTTGCATTTTATCAGGCCGTTTTACTAGGTCGTCTTATCAGGTATAACTTGCGTTTGTAAAACGCAAGTCATCATCATCATTATACTCAGTTAATATCACCTATAGCAAAGCTAAGGTAGGGTCTGGGGAGGGTAAGATGTAGACAGTCTTACCTCTACCTTCAATAAAACGCAAGTTATCAACCCAACAATTTTTTTTTTTAAAGTATAGCAATATGGTATGGAAATGAAAGGGGATGAAAAGCTTGTTTTTTTGTATTTTTTTTTTAAAATAATGTCGTATGAAAATGTTATGGCCGTTTTAAAAAATGCGGTGGAACTTTAATGACGCTAAGAATTTTCCATCGTGCCCCTAATTATCAAATTTAATCCTACGCTCCATATTGTTTCGTACACTTTTTACAATGATTGACTTTTTACGTTAGCCTCTCCTAGCAATTTAAATTCCCATCTCAAAACTACAGGTTTGAACAAGCGACCAGGCCACCTTATCACTAAAACTATCAGGTGTGGTAGAGGCTCATTCTAGGGATGAAAAGCTTGTTTTTTTGTATTTTTTTTAAAATAATGCCGTATGAAAAAGTTATGGTCGTTTTAAAAATGGGGTGGAACTTTAATGACGCTAAGAAATTTCCATCGTGCCCCTAATTATCAAATTTAATCCTACGCTCCATATTGTTTCGTACACTTTTTACAATGAGTGACTTTTTACGTTAGCCTCTCCCAGCAATTTAAATTCCCATCTCAAAACTACAGGTTTGAACAAGCGACCAGGTCACCTTATCACTGAAACTATCAGGTGTGGTAGAGGCTCATTCTAGAAGGACTATCTGCCCCCCCCCCCCCCCCCTTTAAAGATGAAAAGATGAGGACTACCTAAGGGGGTGGTCTCCACTCCTAATAATCCAATTTTTTTTATTCTAAATTGATAAAACTATGTAATTAAAATAAATAATACACCTAAAATTAAAAAAAAAAATCACATAACATTAAAATAAAAGTACATATCACAAATTAAAAAAACGACACCTAAAATTTAAAAAAAAAATATTGAAATATAAAAAACTGAAACTTAAAAAAAACATCTAGCTATATTTTTAATGATGTCTTGTTGCAATTTGTCGATAACCTGACGCCTCTCTTCGGGGAAGGAGCTTGTGTCGATCGCCAAAACTTTTGTCTCCTCGATTTTTAGTTTTTCGATATTCACCTTTAATTTTTCCTCGTTGATTCGGTTGAAAGCTTCAATTTGAGCCGATAACATGTCCATCTTGGATCCGCTACTGCTCCCAGACGCGCTTTGTTTTTTTCGTCGTCGCTTCCCTTTTTGCTTTATCCCGACCTATTTAATAACGACATAATACAAATAAGAATATAATAAATTATAATTAACAATTAAAATACATTTTAGACAACAATGACAAACCAATGGGACGATGCCCCTCCTTGATCGAGATATCAAACTGCGCTTCCTTGTTGATGTGGATTTCCACACGAGCACTTGAGCTTCCCTCTTGTGAAGCTTTAGCATTTTTCCTTCTAGGTTTTGCTTTTGCCACGGGGTTGGGGACCGTCGCCCACTTTGGTTCGTTCCTCAAAAGTACTGAAGCTCGGACAAATTTGAATTCATCCTTTCCCATATCACTCCACTTCTTCATGGAGTCATTGAAAATCATACTTTCGTTGTAACCACTAGGAGGGTTCGACTTAATTTGAGTGTAAATTCCAGCAAACTTAAGGCACAACTTGTTTATTTTTCTAAACTTGCCGCTTACTGAGTCCACGACTCGGTAGGGCTTCGGTGCTTCCATTCTTTTGTGGAAGTTGGTTACACATTTTGACCAAAACCCGACGCCATTTGGTTGGTGCCTAAAATTTGTATAAGTTTATTATGTTTATTTGCAATAACAATATATAGTTGTAATTAAAAAAAAAAATACTTTGCAAAAAAATTGTAACGACAATCAATTGTAATAAAAAAAAATAATTAGTAAAAAAATGCTTACCAATAATGAGGCATGTGGATGTTTCTAGCCATGCCAAAAGCAACGCCTCAATTTCGTTTTCGGTCCACGATTGCTTTGGCTTTGTCTTTTTCTGAAGCCTTTGCCTTCTTTTGTTGGTGGTGACAGTTGCGTTTCCGGAATGACATCGTCATCGTCGTCGTCGACGAGGCCCGCTCGACCTATCGGTGGTGGTGAGGGAGGTGGTTTAGTCGGTGTAAAAGAAGTAGGAAACATGGGTTGGATTTGCATTTGACTTAGTTGTTGAAACGCGTTGGAGGATGACTGTTGGTAATTCGAAAACGTGGACGGAATCTCTGGCCGATAGCATCCGCTAAAACCCACAAGGATGTTCTCGTTTTGGTTCTCATTTTGATTGGGGTTTAGTTCAGGGTGTTCGGGTTATTTTGGCTGAATGGGTTGAAATGATCAATATTTTTTATAGTAGGGTAAGATGTTTTTATAAAAAAATGATAGAGAAATGGGAATATTTGAGAAATTTTTTTTAAATGTGAGCTATTTGGTGTAATTTAAAGGGAAGAGGGGAAAAGTTTTTTTTAAATCCAACGACATTATTGCCATTAAGGGGGCCACCTACATCACAAACCAATCATCATCATCCGTCGTCACCTGTTTTTTGACGCAAAAAGCAAGGAGGCCCGGCTGGAGTGGTGTTCGCCAACCCAAGACGTTAAAGATGGAGTGAGGACTACCCCATTACCGGATAGTCTAAGACAATTAGCGACCGGAATGGGAGCCTTGGTGAACCAAATTTCGACCAGGACCAAATGCGATGTGACTAAACTCATGACCATATTAATGAAAGTTTCAATGCTAGAAACGATTATGTGACAATCGGCAACTTCCGATTAATACCGATGTGATTTTAGATAACTTTTTTTATTATAAATATTGTTAATTATTAAGTTTCGAAGGTTAACAGATCGTTTTAACAAAAGAAATCGTGGTCGAATCTTATAGCGTGTTTTAAAAGCGTGTTTCGAATGCACGCGGGGGATAATAAACATTATATTTAAAAATTCACGGTTTTGTTACGTTTTTTTGAAATCGAACATTTCCGACATGCTTTACTTATTATTTTATGAACCGTAAAATAAAACCGAGTCGTATTTCGTTTAAACAGTCGTATTTCGTTTAAACGGGTTCGTTACGTGGTGTGCATCTTCCTAATAACCCTAACTATAAATTCATCTTATTCTTCCATTCCTCTCCATTTTTGGTAGCCACCACACACACAAACCCTAGATCCCTCTTCCTCTTCTCTCATCTATCTCTCTAACCCATGTCTCTCTCTCTCTCTTTCATCGATCTATCTCTCTTTCCTCTCTCTCTTTGAACCAGAAGCACCACCGGGAAGGTGGTGGTATGCCGCAGTTTTGAAGAATGTAGCAGTGGAGGGGGTTACGAGGGAGGCGGCGGAGCTGGTTGGTGGCGGCGGCGTGGCGTTTGTGCAGTAAACGAGGCGGCACAGCGGTACAGACCCCAAGACAGCTGTGTAGGTGATGAATTTGGTGATGGTTGTGTTGTGAAGGCGTGTACGGGGTGATGGAGGTCCGATCGTGGTTCTGGGTTAAGGTGGAGTTGGTCACGATGGTGATTTCGGGTTATGGTGGTTTTTGGTGGCTGTAGTGACAGGTCCGGTGGTTGTTGTCAGTTGGGGTTGGGTCGTGGCTTTCGGGGTGGTTGCAGGTGGTAATTCGGCTGGTGCTTTGTCAAAAGGTGTGAGTTTTGTGGCCATCTTATGGTGGTCTTAGGGATGGTGGTTCTTGGCCGATTAAGTATGGATAGTGATGGTTCTCAGGTCAGCTCGGGTCTAGTTCCGGTTCTGGATATGGTGGTTTTGGTTCAGCCCGTGGTGGTGGTTCTGAGATGGTGGTCCGGCAGTGGGTTTCTTGGTTCAGTTTGGTTGGTCTCGGGTCAGGTCTTGGCTCGTGGTTATGGCTATGTTCGGCTCATTTGGGTCTGGTTCAGGTCCGGTTATGTTCGGGTCGGGTCTACGGTCAAATCTAGTACGGTCCGAGCCAACGAGTCACGGTCAACTTAGTCAACGTTCCGCTCTACACATAGCTCCGGGTTACGCCCATACGAATCGGTATATTTATATTCGTATTTATTATTATTTCATTTATATATTCATAAATTTATATATTTATAAATATTATTATATTTATGAATATTATAAATTTATAAATATATTGATAACGGGCAAGATAGTTTTAACTCGCGAACGAACCAAATAATAATAAACGGTATTATATATTATAAATCGGACGATTTGGTAAATGGTTAATTGGACGTAACTTATATCGGACATCGGACTAAATAACATTGGACTATATTGTCGGACTATATTTTATATATATTGCTATTTATATATAAAAATAATAATACATAGGTGACGAAACGTATAGAGTCTCGTGAATCGGAATTGTGGATAAAAGGACTTGAGGAATTGTGTTTGAAAGTTGATTTTGGGGAAAATTGTAGACAACGGGTGTTGTCTGGTTTGTACAAAAACAGAGGAAACTCTGCCCAAATTTTTATAAAATTAAAGCGTAACGAACTACTATATTTATAAATAAATTCCCCTAAGTGTTCTGGACAAACAAATCGAAATGCTATCAAGGTCTGTTCATTCGTAACGATAAAGATGATTTTCAAACAATATTTGGGAAAAAGTAACAAATGTTATTAATTGATTTTAATAACTAAACTTATACTTTTCCTTAAAGAGTATCTTCTAAAATATAATTACACAAAATAAGTATACTTATATGATTTACGAGAAGAGCTACGATTCATGATAATTATACGTTTCGGGGTACTAGTCCAACATTGGTTATATACAAATAGTAACAAGTGTGCAACTTAGGGTGCTATGTAATACGAGAATTAAGATAAGTCACGATCGGTTCATCGAGTTGAAACGTATTAAGACCCGTGTTGGTACACACGAGTCTAGACAGTCGGATAGACTATCTTTTGAGCGGTTAATAAGTTAGGCTTATGTGTGATAGACTGTAAAGGTGTCCTTTGTTGGTAATTAGGGCACGAGGAAGTCGGTCGGGGTTTCAGGCCTTGTTAGCTAGCTTAGCATGGAAATTAAGGTGAGTTTCACGGCCCCACTCTTTTACTGGTTTTACATTTTTGGGGGAGAAAACATGTTGTGTTCTTTAAACGTGTGTCAATTGTGTTTGCAAGTTCATTACGTTTGGGAGTGTTCATTTGGGTTCAAGGTATTCATTTATGTTCAGTAATATATGGCCTATGTTGTGGTAGTTCTTTAGCCGCGATGCGGTAGTTCGTTAGCCCCTATGTGGTAGTTCGTTGACCATGGGATGGTAGTCCGTTAGCTATGATATAGTAGTTCGTTGACCATGGGATGGTAGTCCGTTAGCTATGATATAGTGGTTCATGATAGGGGTTTATGAAGGTATAGGATTAAGGTTAAGGATTATTAGGATATGTGAAAATGCATTTTAGGTGTATCGTAGGGTCTTAACGGTCCTTACATGTTATGTGGATTTTACATTTGTTTGTCTTCATGTATGTTTGTTTATAAGTTGTTTATGGTGTATTGTAGGGTCTTAATTGTCCTTTCATGTTATGTGGATTTTACATTTGTTTGTCTTCCTGTATGATTATTTATAGGTTGTTTATGGTGGTATAGCTGTATATTCTCTCAATGCAATGTATTTAATGTTCTGTGATGTTATATATATATATATATGTATATATATATATATATATATATATATAGGAATGGGATCCTTTGAGAAATCCATTGAGTTGAGAGAACTTGAGAACTCCAATGGACCAATCACAAAGTGTCACATCATCAGATTTGTATTTTTTTTTTGCATTTGTTTAATCAGGGGCAAGAGAGTCTTTATACACAAGTACTTAGGGGTATTTTACTAATAATAACACCCCACCCCACCCACCCTAGGATCTGTGGTGGTTGATGGTGGTCCAACGAAGGGTTGCAGGTGGTTCGATGGTGCTGAGTGCAGGGTGGTTCGATGGTTCGAGCTGTGGTGGTTGATGGAGGGGGCTGTGGTGTTCATGGTGGTCAATGATGGTGGAGTGGGGCTGTGGTGTTTTGATGGTGGTGGTCGATAAACAAGAAGACGGAGGCGACGGTGGTTTCAGGGGGGTGATGGGGGTTCAATGGGTGGGAGGCGACGGTGGTTTTTTCAAGGATCGTTGGGGGCGATGGGGTGGGAGGTAACGGTGGTTTTTCAGGGATGGGTGGTGGTTCGATGGGTTTGCAGAGGCGGTGGTTTTCAGGTTCATGACTGGAAAGTATGCGAACCAGCTCAGAAGTCAGATCGGCTCCAAATTCTCTACGGAGCTAAAATTTAAAGCTTGAACCTGGTTTGTTTACAACTCGAGATAGCTCATATAGGCTCTTTCGAGCAAGTTTCAAGCCACAGCTAGTTGAACAACCCTAACAATGAAAGATAATTGTGTAACAAAAAGAAAACTGATCAACAAGGATCTAGGAATCAAGAAATTTACATGTTAACACCACTGATAGAGGATTGAAGGTCAACATATGATCGGGAACTGTTGTAGATCTGTAGAGAGATAGAGATAGATCGAGGAGAGAGAGAATGTTCTCTGAAAGTTTAGATGTAGAAGAACAAGAAGAATGTGAATTGAGAAAAATAATGTGAATTGAGAAGAAGAAGAGGGTTACCATCCTTTTTTTTTTGTTAATTCGATATTTACAAAATTGCCCCATGTTCACATTGGTTCTTATGGTTCTTACAATAAAGTTGGTTCTCGTATGATCCATACCCTATATATATATATATATATTGAGCAGAGGGTCTCTCTGGAAGCAGTCTCTCTACCCTCAGGGTAGAGGTAAGGCTTGCCTACATCACCCTCCCCAGATCCTACAAATTGCTTTGCTATTTGTTAGATAAACTGGGCTTGGTTGTTGTTGTTGTTTATAGTGACTTAGGAATTTTTCATTTTCTAGTGATGACTTAGGTTTTAACCCAACAAATAATAATATAACTAGAAATGCATTTTTCCGCTTATTGTGTTCCAGAAATTGGTTCATCAACATTTTTTCAGTAAGTTGATATATACTTCTCAACTTTGAAAAATTTCTATGTATATCTCTCAAAGAGAGTGAAAGAACAAAAACAAACAAGTTGGGTCTTGGCCGAGTGGTAGCAGCTATATGATGCTTTTGGGGGAACCCAGGATCAATCCTTGGGGATGTATATAGTGGGTATTAAAAAGGGGGCGGAAGTTTGTTGTTTAAAAAAAATAGTGGGCATCGCCCTCTAAAATTTGGGCTATTTAACTAGCTAGACGCTGCTAGATACGTGTATAACATATACACTGCTTGTACTGCAAGATGACCTTTTGGCACATCTGAATGATAGTTGTTGCTGCGATAAGAGTTCAATCTTCTGAAACTTTTTACATGTATAGATATCAAAGAAGAAAGTAACCTCAAAAGACCCATACGTAACAATTGTGATACAACAGGTAAGAAGACTTGGCTACTTTGAGGAGGGTTAATTTGAGGGATATATTTATACCCTTCACAACACCTTATCTTTAATGAAAGAGCCTCATATGGTTTGGCCAATCAATATATTTTCCAGGAATGTTCTAAAGAAAAATAACGCGCTTACGTCAGTTGATCACCCATTAAGTTCTTTTTCATCAGCCACTAGCATATATAATACTTGGGTTATAATTTCAACTTTGATCACAAAATTTGAACTTTTAGTCCTTATTTAAGATTTACAAATTTAAACCAACGAAAATGTGTAACGTTTTTTTTTTCATATAAAAAATAATAATCCCAATTGAAATAGAACATCGATATTGTTAGGATTTTATAGTTTTGAAACAATATCACAATGCCACTTGATAACGTTTTACTAGGCCATAGGACACATTCCTTGCTCTTCTTCTCTTAAAAAATTGCTATTAAATTTACCAAGCTAACCAAGGTTACAAACAAGAGGTGGCCTTCGTTCAATTGGTATCAAACAAACTTTAATTTCTATACTTTAATCACACTTAAAGTTTTCCACTTTATAATATGTAGCAGATTTGACGATTAGAGTTATGTAGTCTTCACCTCTTAAACCCTTTTAACACGTACGTTACATATGTTTAATTGATTTGAGAGAGAAGGATCAATTCCATTCCTCCTACGCATTGTTATATTATTCATGATTATTAACACGTAGTCCGCTATGACAAAAGTACAATCATTAGTTTGCGATAAAACAAATTACTACCGAATTAATTAGACCAAAAAATAAATAGACTTTCTTTTGTAACTTTTGGGAAAATTATTTATAAAATTACTTTCGATCTAAACGTGTAATAAATGAAAAGTGAATCTAGAAGTTAAAGAAAATGATTAGCAAATAGGTGTCATTTTCTTTTGTAACTTTAGCAAATAGCAAATAAGTTTATTTTTTTCAAAAATACCAACTAACGATGTTCTGACTATCAGGGGTAATCACAAATTGGTTACAAAAGCACCTCATACTGGGTGAAGACATCTCTTGAATGTCCTGTTAGAATAAATATAAATTATGTTTATTATATTGGGGAAATGGAATCTAATAATCCCAACTTTGGGGGGTTGGAAGGCAGCAGTCCCAACTTGCAACTTGTACCACAGCAGTCCCAACTTGTCAACTATTTAACTTGGTTGGTCCCCAGACTAACTGAGGTTAGTTTTTCCAGTTAAGTGCCACGTAGGCATCCCACGTGGCAGTCCTACGTGGCAAGAAAGTTGTATCTGTCAAAAAAAATGAGGTGGGGCCCACATGTTTTAATCAAATATAATTATTTTTCAATTAAAAAAACGAGATGGGGCCCACATGTTTTAATCATATATACACATATACAAACACCTTTCTTTTTCTACCTTCCTCCTCACCACCACCACCACCACACTGAAACCCTAATTCCATATCTTCTGTTCATCCTTCAAATCATAACACACCATGCTTCCAATCCTCACACCCTTCTTCAAACCCCCAACCCCTCATCTCCACAATACCCCACACTTACTATTATTACTACTGTTAGAGAGAGAGAGAGTGAGCCAGAGAAAGAGGAAGGAGAAAGAGAACTCGGTGGGAAAGAAAGGAGGAAGACGACGGCAACAGTGAGGGTATCACGAGTTCCAATCGGTCCAGATCTGACAAGGTAATATCCCTAATTAACTCGGTAGTTATGGTGAGGGATTATTGTTAAGTGGGATGCGATGGTGAGTCATTTGGGGTCACAGACTCATCGCTGAAATGAGATTCGACAACAGTAACGTGATTCCGATAACGACCGTGATTTCAGCAGAAAAGGAAATTTCTTTTTTCTTTTTTGATGATGGCTCGGTAATGGTGAGGATTATGTAAGATAGATGTTAGGATGGTTGGTTGTTGACACAAGGTTCGGGTCAAGAGTCGGGTCAAGGAGACGGGTCACGAGGTCGGGTCAACAGAGGAGGAGGAGGAGGAGGAGGGAGGGTGGTGGTGGTGGTGGGTGTCGTCGGAGATGGTGGTGGTGGACGGTGGTGGCAGGTGGTTGTTGTGGTGAAGATGATGAAGATGTAGGGGTGTATATATATATAAATTCTTTTTTATTATTATTTAAAGATTTTTTTAAATAATTAATAGATTTTTTTTAATTGAAAAACAAGTGGGACCCATGTTTTTTTGCCAACTGGACAGATTTTGCCACGTAGGACTGCCACGTGGGATGCCCACGTGGCATTTAACAGAAAAAGTTAACCTCAGTTAGTCTGGGACCAACCAAGTTAAATAGTTGACAAGTTGGGACTGCTGTGGTACAAGTTGCAAATTGGGACTGCTGCCTTCCAACCCCCCAAAGTTGGGATTATTAGATTCCATTTCCCCTATTATATTTATTATATGGCCATCATTATCATTTATATTATATTGATCAATTACTATAATATCTTTAAGTTTATAATTGGTGATTCTTTGATGGACGGAATTACCCTTACTAAACCTAATTAGGGTGTCCCCTGTGTGTATAAATAGAGAGATAACTAGAGGTATTAGGTTGGACTCTAATAACACCATAACCTAATGTAGCCGCCACCCACCTCTCTCTCTCTCATTCGATCACTTTGTGATCATTAACCATCATTAGTGTACACACTAAAGGAGACCTGATTAAGATGATGGTGTCTTCAATTACTGAGGTTTCTGAACGGTTAAGCAAATCAGGTACATTGATTAAATCTTATGTTTATTCCTTATGTTCTTATTAATATAATCAACATGTGGTATCAAAGCTATGTTGATTATATTAATTTTTTAATCAAAGAAATTCTGATTTACGATAATATCAATGATTGATATCAATTTCGTAACAAAAGTTTGAAGATATAAATCAAGTTCATTGGTCCTTTTATGATACAAGTTTTTTATGCTAGTGCTTTGAAATTGATAAATAATGTGTGGTTTAAAGAATTAATTGCACTTGGATCTTATTATGATTTGGAATCTGTTTTGTTCCAAATAATAAAAAATTAATTATTATTATTATTAGGATGAAATTTATTTGGTTAATTTGAAGTCTTGAATGATCTTCCCCAATTAGTTCGATAATCCGTATTATTTATCAACATAAATTTTAAGTTATCATTCATGTTTATGTTTTTCGGTTGTTGTTTTTCATGAATGCATAACAAAACCGAAAATTTTGGTATATTTTGGTTTGAAAACGGATCAGATCATGTTTCCTGAAATTTAGGATCTTAGTTTTATCTTCTATTATTTTTCGAAATCAACTTAATCGATAAAGTGATTTCGAAATCTTAGAAAATTTTGGAGATAATTAAAATCAATTTAAAATAGATTACTCATATTATGTAAAATCCCTAAAATTTCAAACCACATTTATTTAGTATTAGTTCTTGAATAATAATTTTTCGGTTTTAAGGTTAACGAATTTAGTTCTCGGATTATTAGTTAAGTTTCGGATAATGGTCCTCGGTGCATAAGTTCTCGGTTCATCAGGATTTCGATCAGGTTAATGAATAGGAGTTTTCGGTTATGGTCATTGTTGTTCGAAAACCCATATCATTTTTCTGAGAACACATCTTATTTATCGAGAACTATCATGTATTCGAGAACCAATATTTTTTGAGAACTATTAAAGAATCCGAGAACTGTTAAAGTTATCCGAAATCATATGTTATTCGAGTACTCATAATATATTCGAGAACTCATCAGTAAATCGAGAACTAATTCTGATATTCGAGAACTCATATAAATTTTTTTTGAGAACCCATTATTTTTCGGGATCTCGAATAAAATTTACAGTTTTGATAAAACCTAATGTATCAAGTTTATTCAAAACATTATAAAACCTTGCTTAACTTGCAATAACATTTTGAGGTGTCACTTCTGCCCAAAGGTGATGTGTCACATTAGTTGTTAAAAAGATCTCGTTAAGCATTGTAGCCCGTTCACATAAGTGTCATAAGGTTTCACTTCTGCCCAAAGGTGATGTGTAACAGATTATGTTGGTGAACCGAGCATATTGCATTAGAACTTTGAGTGTCTCACTTCTGCCCAAAGGTGATGTGTTACATTCATTGTTAGCAACTTAATACTTAAATAAATAGCGTATAGCCAAAGCTAGAGCATTTTATTTAGGTAGCTTATGTTGGTGTTATTATATTATCACATCTTCATATCAAAATTGATCCTCACAATTAACGATCCTTCGTTAATATAATGATCATAATCTAAGTCTACCTTACATCAATACCCGTAACTCGAAACTAATCTCTCATTCTTCTATAAAGTACTATCTCAACTAACTGATCCACTCTAATTATCAAAACTAAGACGAGTTTTCTTAACTTTTGTTCTTATTAAGTTACCTCTTAAGACATGACATTCCTACGCTCTATCTGATAAAGTATTATAGAATAACATTGAGCAAAAGAAAGTGGGATACACAAAATGTCTTTTATGGTAATCAAGAACGTTTTTACTAATTCCTATCAGGTGAGCTATTAAAGATTCTGAAATTTCTAAGACTAATGTATTATCTATGAAAATGAAAGAATATAACGAATTCCTAAGAAGCATGAAATAAATAAATCTAACTTTATGGTTAAATGGCATCTGTGAATACATCTTAACATTGATTAACATGACCCATAAAGCTAAGGGGTTCTACATGGAAATCAATAAAATTTCTAGTGCATTATGACTTTCCACCAGTAAGATTAGATGCATTATGAATCAACTATAACACTCAGAAATATCAAAGTAAAACGAGTGTGTTGATAACGAATTACGTATAAGAAAAGAAACGCATTAAACTAGAAAAGTTGATGTTATTCACCTTACTACCATTAAACCTAAAAGAGGAAGAATAATTACCATAGAGGGGATAATTATAAGGTTTGGAAACAAAATACAAGTACTACTATCAGCTATAAGTATCTCCAAAGGAAAAGTCTTACTAAGAAAAACTGTGCCATTAAGAATAGACATAAACAATGAGATTACCCATAAATAAGGAGAACAGATGGCTAAGATATGTAGTTCCTAATTAAGGATATTTAACTCCACAAATGCTAATGAATTCCAGTTAACACATGATGGTTGAACCTAGTTTTATACGTTTCCTTACCATAATTCAACAAGAGTTGGTGGCAAAATTAAGGTCTATTAACCATTAATAACTGATCTTAGTGTTGAAGCTTTATGATACCTTACGATATTCTTGAGATTACTCAGAATTTAGTATCAACACTAAAAGCTACAATTTTTTGACAGTTACAACGTTTTAATGACCAAACCAAAGTCACTATTAAATTAAACTTTCATATTGTTTGTTGTCATTATCTGAATAGAAACCTTATGAAATAAAACTATATGGTCTAAAAGCACATTAACTATGATGATTATGTAACCTGCCTGACTAACACAAAATGGATGTTTGGAAAGTTTACCGATCCTACTTCTTATAATTAAATCATTAGTATCAATCAATCTTCTAAATGGAATAAAGCTATTATTAGCATAACTCATTCCATAATTTAGAATAACGTTTGGGATTTGGTTAAATAATCTAAAGGTATTCATAATTAAACCAGATCTGAATGGGAACGTTGTAAGATAAGATTGATTGTAAAAGATTATACTCAAGAATGGATTAGAATATCAAAGAATCTTCTTATCTGCATTTAAAAAGATTTCTTTGAGGATCATTACCGTCCTAGTAGCTCATAATTACTAAGAGCCACATTAGATGGACATTAAGATAACTTTCTATAATGATGACCTACATGTTCATTAAGTAACCTGAAAGTTCTAAACTGAAGGGTAAGAACACTTAGTCTGTAAGTCAATAAGATCCATGTATGGGTTGATGCAAGCATAAAATGTGTTGGAATCATAATGAAATTCTCTTCATCAAGAACTAAGTGGATTAAAGAACCTACCTTAAGATGAGTGGGAGCAACTAATGAAAACTTGTCCTTACATAGATGACGTTTCTCTTGACAAGTATATGTTACCTAAGTCAAAGCATTTTTCATGCATGATTTTGACATGATGAATATCGGGGATTCTTCTTACGTGATAAGAATCAAAATATACCGAGATAGAGCCAACGTGATATTAGTTTCATCCCATAAGTTTTACTCTAAGCGGGCCCTTAAGTATGTAACAAACAACATTGCTCTCTTCTAGAAGATAATATGATAATTTGAGATTATCACCTTATGCTTCATTAATTAGAAGACTGATGTAAATTTTATAAGTCTATGCTTGTTTATGATATTGTTCATATTGCTTGATACTAGACTTGTTTAGATTGATGAAAAGCGTCTAATGGAACATTATAATATCTTTAAGACACAAGAGACTATAATCTAAAGAAGAAGTGAGAGCCTAAAGTGATTGACTACTCTTACTCTAACTTTGTTATATTCAAAGGAAATCAAGTGTCAATTTCAGGGTATATCATAACGTCAGCAGACATAACTATCTCATGGAGGAGTCATAAGGAACTATTAACAACAACCTAAGTTATCATGACATAATGTGTTGCTGATCACAGCATAATGGTCATTAAATGTTGTTGGTAAATTTATCAGTTGACTCATAACTTATTAACTCCATATAAATACTAAGTTGAAGACTTACTGTGATAAAGTCAACTGCCCTAATTTCTCGAACAGTAACAGTTTGAGAGGAGCTGCATTAGAGTTTGATACGAAATTATTGTTCGCTTATGATTAAGAACAAAAAGAGGAAATCGGAATTTTGTATCGAATGCATTCATGATATAATTATGCATCCAATAACTAAAGGTCTATCACCCATAAGTCTCACTAACGGGCCAACTAAGAGAAAAGGGTATTACTAATGACCATGTACAAGTGCATATCGTACTATGAACGACTTATGACTAATGATTAATTTTCCTCATTATGATTTCTTTGTCTATTAGTATAACCAATCAACTAAGGGCATAACGTTAATTGATCCTAATGTTAAGTTTTAAATTTGGGTGTAGTATGATTAATGGGGGTTCTAAGTCGAATAAAGACTTAACGGCTTTATTTCTCTACTACATTTTGGGTTAGAACTAAAATGAGTGTTAATCTCTGCAGATTTACGTAATACTCATAATAAATGATTACTCGGTCAAGTGAAAGAATGTTAGAATAAATATAAATTATGTTTATTATATTTATTATATGGCCATCATTATCATTTATATTATATTGATCAATTAATATAATATCCCTAAGTTTAGAATTGGTGATTCTTTAATGGACGTAATTACCCTTACTAAACCTATTTAGGGTGTCCCCTGTGTATAAATAGATAGATAACTAGAGGTATTAGCTTGGACTCTAATAACACCATAACCTAATGTAGCCGCCACCCACATCTCTCTCTCATTCGATCACTTTGTGATCATTAGCCATCATTAGTGTACACACTAAAAGGAACCCGATCAAGATGATGGTGTCTTCCATTACTAAGTTCCTGAACGGTTAAGCAAATCAGGTACACTTGATTAAATTTTATGTTTATTACTTATGTTCTTATTAATATAATCAACATGCCCGCTCACAGGTAGTGCTAGGTAGCCAAATCCCACCATGCCACCAGTTCCGAGAAAACCTGACCCTCCACCCGCTCAAAGATACGACAGTGGAAAATCAATAAAACCCGTAGAGATCAAGAATCGAACTTGATACCTCAAGAAAGCTAGGCTCTACCTATCATTTTGTATGTCACTCCATCACAAGGGTCATCATCATCATCATACTCAGTTAATCCCACCAATAGCAAAAGCTAAGGTAGGATCTGAGAAGGGTAAGATGTAGACAGTCTTACCTCTACCCCGTAGGAATAGAGAGGCTGCTTCTAGTGAGACCCCGGCTCAATAGTGGTTTTGTATCAGGCCTTAGACATAAGGCACATAATACTTAGCAATCGGGACAAACCCGACTGTGCATGTACCCCCCCTTGTCTTTTGGCTATCAACGCCACCACCTGATGCGTGATTAACCGTCCGTCATTTATAACGTTATTTTCACGAAATTAGTAAAATAACGTTAAAATTAGTACAACTTTACTTTTACCCCCCGAGAGCCACACATATATACATTATATGCGCACAGCCGTAAGCGGGCCTCATCACAACGGTGGTGGCAGCAAATAAGTTTCCTAAGGATACATGTAATAGTACTGATTTCTGGGAGATTAACATGGACCTTTGTATGACACCCTAGGCAAATCCCACATCGGCCGTGGCCAGGAGAGATCCTTGGTTCATAAGTAATCCAAAGCCTCTTAAATCACCAACGCGTTTTGGGGCTTAATGTTAGTGGATGAGAGGAGAACTCCACAGTTAAGCGTGCTCAGGTGGGAGAAATTTCAGGATGGGTGACCTCCTGGGAAGTCTCCACTTGGGCAACCAAAAACAAATCCGTGAGCTCTGGATGGGCAAAGCGGACAATATTGGTGATGAGAGGGGCGGGATGTTACAGATGGTATCAGAGCCACTCCTGTGCCGTTCGGGATGGTGGGGCAAACCTCATCGAGGACGATGAGTCCCTAAGGGGGGTGATTGTAATAGTACTGATTTCTGGGAGATTAACATGGACCTTTGTATGACACCCTAGGCAAATCCCACATCGACCGTGGCCAGGAGAGATCCTTGGTTCATAAGTAATCCAAAGCCTCTTAAATCACCAACGCGTTTTGGGGCTTAATGTTAGTGGATGAGAGGAGAACTCCACAGTTAAGCGTGCTCAGGTAGGAGAAATTTCAGGATGGGTGACCTCCTGGGAAGTCTCCACTTGGGCAACCAAAAACAAATCCGTGAGCTCTGGATGGGCAAAGCGGACAATATTGGTGATGAGAGAGGCGAGATGTTACAATACAAGTCCAACTATCCAATTAAGGAAGATATACATTGACTTAACTTGCAAAAACAATAGAATGGGAGGCCCTAACGATGGCCAACGCGTCCTATAAATTATGGGAAGCCGTGTGAGTGATTTTTGATTTAGTTCTGTTAATTTTTTTTTAAACACGTACACATTACGATGAGAATGCATTTAATTTAGGATGATGATCAATAAAGGTATATTGTGACTTATTTAATTCAATGGGTCCAATTGTTTGAAACACAAGAGCAATAAACTTTTTTTTATTTAGCGGGAGGAGGTTTCCTGGGCGGGAACACCGCCCCATGGGGGGCATGGAGGAGGGGGGAAGACGTGAGGCCGGGCGGTGGGGGGTATTGGGTGTGAGGTGGCAGTTTGTGATTGGTTTTTTTTTTTTTTTTTTTTTAAATCTAACACACACATAATAATATTCCTTCCCCCCTTCCACTCCCTACAATCCCCCCCATAGGACCCACAAGTATCACATGGCGCTTCACCCCCCCCCCCCCTCTTTCCCCCCTCCACTCCCTATAGTCTTATAATTTTTCGAGAAAATTGCTCGAATAGTCCCTGTGGTTTGCACAATTTTCACCTATAGTCCCCAAGTTTTTAAAATTACAGGTATAGTCCTCAACTTTTGGTGTTTCTGAACTCGGATAGTCCTTGAAGTGGGTGTGAAATTACTAAATTACCCTTTTGATGGATGGAGGTTAAATAATCTAGTTAAGTGAATGTAAAATTACTAAATTACCCTTACCCCAATAAAATAATTAAAAGTTATGTGGCCCCACCTACTTCTTCTTCCACACTTCATCTTCCTCACCCATCACCTTCATAAAACACCACCACCAACACATCCCCAAACCACCACCACTCCTTTCTTCTGTCTATGTTCAGCGCGGAGCAGTAGTAGTCCGAGGCAATAACTGAAATCCTACCAAAGCCAAATGTAATTAAAAAAAAAAAAACAAAACCATGTACAACTTCCACCTGCACACCATAACCCTAACTTACAAATCTGGCGACATGAATCATCGAAACAGATGACCAGAGGTCACCACGACACCACACCGGAGTTATAACAGTGGTCTATTCTCCGAAACATTCCATTCAACATCCAAGTTAACTACCGATACTCTAAGACAATAACATGATCTCATATAGACAGAAACACATCCCCAAACCACCACCACCACACACAGAGCACCAGCTGGTGGGTTTTTGTTGGGTCGGACCTGCAAGAGAAACATCTATCAAGAAAGTGATGCTTTTATATAGTTTCGTGGAATTGGGGATCCCTTGCTATCTTATTATGACCTAATTTGAACTTTAAATTGTTTTGGAATATTAAATATATAATAATACAATAGTAAATCCATTAAGACAACAGATCCAGCATCCATGTTTATGGGCCTTTCTATTTTCTCAATCTGTTTAACTGAATAAATCGATGGGTTTAGTGAAGCACGGATGGTTTTTTGACGCGTCAGCCAACAGAAGAAAGGAGTGGTGGTGGTGGTGGTTTGGGGATGTGTTGGTGGTGGTGGTTTATGAAGGTGATGGGTGAAGAAGATTGGAAGAAGAAGTAGGTGGGGCTCACATAATTTTTAATTATTTTATTGGGGTATGGGTAATTTAATAATTTTACATCCACTTAACTAGATTATTTAACCTCCATCCATCAAAAGGGTAATCTAGTAATTTCACACTCACTCCAAGGACTATCCGAGTTCAGAAACACCAAAAGTTGAGGACTATACCTGTAATTTTAAAAACTTAGGGACTATAGGTGAAAATTGTGCAAACCACAGGAACTATTCGAGCAATTTTCTCTAATTTTTCACTTATAATTGTTTTGAAAAGTTAGTCTTCTCCAACTTTTCAAAAACTAATTTTTCATGCTTTAAAAACTCAAAAGTAGAAGCCAAAACTCATTTCGTCAAACATTTCATTTAACTTATCAACTTTTTTAAAAAAGTAATAAGTTATAAGTAACTGAAAATAAGGAGAGCAAACATGCCCATAGTGTAAATTACTAACTTAAATGTTTTATTGTTGAAAAAATGATCTGTTTTCGAATTTTGTCTTTCAACAAATATAGGAAAATATTAAGTTGTTATAATCCAGTGACTTTTTGTTATTTATTTCATATTTTTTTCTTACTAAATATTGTTTTTCTGTAGTTTTATTATAACCAACATTAATATATAAGAAAAGTCAGCAATATTTAAGAAAGATAGTAACATCCTAAGACCATACGGAGTGAAGGGGGAAAAAGGGCATGAAGCGTCATGTGGCCACCCTTGTGAGAAGGGTGAAAATTGTGGTGAAATGTGGCATTTGTTATTTCATATTTTTTTCTTACTAAATATTGTTTTTTTTACCCATGACCTTTTGGTTTAGTGGTATGGTGTCCCCTTTTACAAATGTAAGGTTGCAAGTTTAAATCCTTGCAAATGCAAGGTGTGGTGGAATAAGGGTGTAATAAAAATTTACCATTCAAAAAATTAAAATAACTTTTAATTAAGAACATAATTAAAATTTATAATAATTAATAATAATAAAATTAAATAAAAACCTAGAAAATAAAAAAAAACATAAAAAATAAACATAAAAAAAACCTATAACACACAAAAAACATAAAAAAACTACTTATTATATTTTGCCATAATCTCGCGCTTTATTTGTAGTGTCATCTCCAACTCTGGACACCTTAGATGATCGGTGTTCATGGCGAGAAATTTCATATATTCGCGCTTTTCGCGTTGTTCTTTCATAGTCAACTTTTTTTTCAAAGGCTTCGCGAATGGATCTTTCTCCTCGAGCCGTTGTTGTTGGATCGTGTTGAATTGGACGATGTTGGCATTTAAATCGGCCAAGTCGCCGCTGTAAGCACCTTTGCCCGATCCAGAATCCGAACCCGAAGCAGATGATTTTTGCGCCCTCTTTTTGGACTTATCTTGACCGGGTGGGCGACTCAATTCCTCGTCAAAGTCGTCATCATCAAAGTTAATTTCTTCCAAGTTTTCACGTGCACCCGAACGGTTATGAGATGAATTTGTTTTTGTCCGTTTTGACGATTCGGATGCAGTGGGAACCCTCGCCCATTTTGAATGGTTTTTGGCGAATTCCCAACAATGCAAAAACTTGAATTCGGTGGCCTTCTCATCATGATAAGCTTTTAGGGCATTGGCGAGGTAATCGCCGTCTGTTTCACCGCTTTTTGGATTGAGTCTTGCATAATAATAATGCGGGTGAAACGCATTCATTGCCCTGCTTATCTCGGTCCACTTGGATGAGGGACTATGATTTGCTCAATAGAACTCTCGTTCCATCAACTTATGGATTGAATCGTTTATCTCGAGCCAAAAAATTAAAAAAATTAAAAAAGTAGTCATTAGTCACACGTAAAAATATATTTTTTTAACGACAATTTTTAATTTTTAGAAAAGTATTACAAATACCTTACTCTTTTTCCGACTCGCTTATCCAAGCTCTCGTTAACGCAACCTCTTCGACAGTTGTCCACTTAATCGGTTGGCGGTTGGTAGCAGCCAACGCTTTCTCCTGCGCCGTCTTCTTCTTATGAGTTCTTTTTGTAGCGGGCTTTTTACCCGACGATCCCACAATATTTTCTTCTGGTGTTTCGGGTACACTTTCGGGTTGCGTTAAAGGATTATCCGGTTGTGAAGGAACGAGCGCTTGCGAAGGAACGAGGGAATCGTTATATGGAAAATTTGGATAAATTTTCCCACTTATGTAACTCGCGAAAGCGGCGTAATCAGGACAAGGTGATTGAATGGGTGCACGGTTTGGAATCGGACGAACCGGTGGTGTATTTGGGTTCGGGATGAAGTTGTATGGGTTGTTCGGGTCAAAACCACGGTTGAATGGGTTCATTTTTTTAGAAAATAATGATGAGAAATATAAAAATATATGACAAAGTTTATAAAATAGGTGAAGAAATTGGAAAGAAGTGGGTGTTGTGTGAAATAATGGGTTATAAATAAATTTTATTTTTTTAACCCTTGAAAACAAACGGTAATATTTCATTTTTTTTTTAAAAAGCAATGGTCACCACCTCGTTCCACCACTAATCTCGCGCCACGTGTCCACCCCTGCCCAACGCCCGTGAACTTTCCCCCCCCCCAGGGGCTTCCACGCCCTCACGGGGCGGTGTTCCCCGCGTGAAGTGGGTTACCCCCCCCCCCCCCCTAGACTGTCTGAGGAGACAACCCCTACAAGGCATGTTTTACTTAAGTAGCCTAAGAATAATTATGAAGATGATATGTGACACTCTTTAAAATTTTGATAAAATAGCATTTTGGTCTAAATACATAAAATTTTACCCTTTTGTTTAATCAAAATCCCACACAAAAATTTAGCAAAAAAAAATTAGCATAAAAAATCAAGCACAAAAAAAAAAATGTAATACAAGAAAAAAAATAGTACAAAAAATTCAGCACAAAAAAATGTAGTATAAAAAATTAATACAAAAGAAAGTGGAATATAAAAAAATTAATACAAAAATTTAAGCAAATAGTAAAATCCAGTACAATATAAATTTCAAAAAAATGTAGCACAAAAATCCATCACAAAAATAGTAAAATCCATCTTGTTTGAAAGTCGAAGTGAGATTATGGGTTTTAGAAGAGGTAAAAGCGACCCGAACAGCTGCTACGCAAAAAGTGCAGTAGTTTGTTCTCTTGATATGGGGCCGTTTGGCCTGGTTCGTTTCATTTCGACATGTAACGACTCTCATACTATTTTAAATGTATTATTGACAACCCACTAACCATTCTTTGTGTAATGGTGCTAGGTAAACATGTGATGGAAGTCCCGGAGCAAGGATCAAGTCGCGAGAAGAACCGAACACACCCGAACACTCATCAAGCTTCCGCAATAGATTCAAGAGACTCCCGTTAAAAATCGTGAAATCTTAGTATGTGTCTCAATAATTAAAAATGTAAAATTTGTGGGAATGAGAAATGTATTTGATCTAAATAATTAAGTTTTTTCGTAAACATTAAGGTTTTAATCGGGAATGGTTTTAAGTAAGGTCTAAACTCTTGGATTTAAATGCTAATTTCGTGTTTACGGGTTATGGTCTTACAAGTGGTATCAGAGCCATTGGTTTGAGGGATCTGAGTGTCAGGAAGGATACTTGGACTCAAACTATGTGCTCAAAGTGTTGAAGGGTGTTCGGTTCGGGGCTTGATCGAGGAATCCGATAAGTAATATCTGTAATAACAATTAGGTTTGATTGAAAATTGTTATATGTAATCAATAGTGATATCATGTAGATACACGATATCTCAAAAGTTTGGTAAAGAAATGGTTAAGTGGCATGGGGACTATCCAAGGACTAATTCGGGCAACAAAAATCTTGTGTAACAAGAATTCTAGTATTACTATCTCAAAAGTTTGCTCAACTTTTTCGTTTTTATAGTATTGTTGCGATGTTTTTAATATCTTTTATCTATGTTTCACTTAACGTTCATTCTCACAACAATGTAACGTTTTCTAACATGACCCCTTGAAGGCCCCCTATTTGCACCACCCCAAAACTTATTTGCACCAGCCTCTACGACTTGTAGAGGCCTGTGTCAATCATTGCAGTCTGACATATCTACGGCCTATAGAGGCCTCTACGAGCCGCAGAGAGCTGTGAAACCCTAAAAAACCCGGTATAAATAACATGACCCTTTCTCGAATGCGAGGTAGTGTTTCGATATGATTACTTTAATCAACGTTTTGATAAAAAAAAATTATTTAAAACCAAAAAATCTAATATATATAACCCGCTATCAAGAACAATTAACGATAGTTACTGTGATGCTTGCTGGTTATATATATATATATATATATATATATATATATATAATATTTTAATATTTTAAATGGATTTACACTAAAAAATAAAAAAAAATATCCAAACTTGAAGTGGATAGTTTTCCATTCCACAAATTGCTTTATAAACATTGTTTGCATAACTTGAAATACGCTTTTCAGCTATATTTTTTATTAGTTAAACACTAAACAAAATTTCTATACATTTTCCTGAAATGGAACTTCAAAACATTTTTACATATATCGATCTCTCAAAGAGTGGAATGAACAAAAATAAATAGTTGTGATGAATGAACACTCATCATTGATCTACAAACATTCACCTTTCAAAATATTCGGTGAACTGCGACTATGTATGATATAAAAGTCTGTGTGAGACGTATAAAACATTTAAAAATTATTTTGCCGGTGTACTTTCTTAGTAGATGCGCACTCTATAATATATCATCAAGAACGTAATATATCCGTGAGCTGAAAAAACGCATCCTCATAATACCCATACGCAAGTCAGAAAAAGATTAGCGTGTTTAGTCTTTTGAAAGAATAGTATCTCGAAGTGGTTTTCTTAAGATTGGATAGAAAGAAGAGTTGCACTACTTTGAGGAGGGTTTGAGGATTGTATTTATAGATTGCTTATCAACTTATCTTTTGGATGATCCAGCGTCACAAGGCTTGGCCCATCAACATCTTTTCCAGGAATGTTCCATATTGAATTTAAGAATATATCAATATTAAAGGAATAAACGAAAAGAACGCGTAAAAGTAGGAAACATAAGCATTTAATAGTGTACACATAAATCAAACTGAGCAAAAGTATCAACTATTCTCATTCACATGAGTCGTAATTTTAGTGTTTGTGTTGATACTATATATTAGGCCATATTAGGACATGGGGTATACCCTAACATTAAAGGTGTTAATCGTGATATGACATTTTAACTTTTATTTTACATCAGTCTTATTTCCATGTTTTTTTTTAACGGCCAACAAATTTTTTTCAATCACCCAAGCTAGTCCTATTTCCATGTTAAGGGATATTAAAGTGACACTAAGTTAAGTTAACATGTTAACATGAATTAAAAGAGAGATAGTTAAGGGGATGAGGTAGAGTTAAGACCCAATATTCAAGACCACCCCAATGTAAAGTGGTTTGGAATTCCAAACTTTCACTTTCGTCCGATATGCCGGACTCGTCCGGAAGTGTACAAGTGGGCCCCTCCATTATATAAACAGTTTTAATGAAAAAAGTTCATTTATTTTTTAACCTACGTTTATAAATTAAAAAACTCATTTCAAACTAATAAAAAATAATATAAAATTTAAAATTAAATATATAAGATTAAAAATTAAATACCTAAAATTTCATATTAAAAACATTACAAATGATACATAATTAAACAAACTAGATACTTAAAGTTAAACGTCAATCCCGGAACCGTCAGAGTCGGAATCCGATGCACAACTCTTATGCTTAGTAGCCGTTGAAAATTAAACGTTTGAAAAGTAGCCGTTTAGGAATAATAAATATTATTTATATTATTTAAATTTTATTTTTTATTTAATATACTTTTTATATAATTAATTTATTACAAAAAAATTAATAATGATAGAGTTTATAAATTTAGATATAGGTTAAATAAAAAGTAAAAGTAGGTAATGAGGTGGAGGTTTGAAATAATTTATGATTTTAGAAAAAAATGAATTTGGAATGGTTGTGGTTTGAAATGATGTGGCATCTGAAGTGACATACACTATGGATGCTTTTAGAGCATGTGTAGTGAGGGGTTTGATGGATTAAAATATTAATAAAGTGAGATGGAGAATTTATATAAAATAGGTGTGTAGTGGGTAAGAAGTTTAATGGGGCTTTATAGAGATTAAAATATTATTATTATTTTGTTTAAATTTACACATCAACCTACTTCATCATCAACATCAAGCCCTCATACACATCAACCTACTTCATCATCAACATCAAGCCCTCCCCCACCTCGTGATGGATATCAGGCCCACCCCCATAGTATCGACGGGGCGGTGTTCCTGACCCTATGGGTGACCATCAAGCCCCTATGGAGCCCCTATCACTCCCACTACGGGTGGCCTTAGTACACATGATACAATCCTTAGATTAGTAAAATGTTACTTTTTTTTTTTTTTTTTTTTTTTTTTGTGAAATGGTAAATGCATACGAATAATCAGAATCGAGAATAAACTCTTGTGATCCAATGATGTTGTAGAAGACTTCCCATAAAGATTTTAAGTAATGTAAGTAATCCTTTGAATGATACATGTTGGTGCTTCATAGTTGGTTTTAGAAAACACCTTTTCTTAATTGATGGGAAGTTAATTAGTATTTTGTATGGCTATGTGAGATCTATATGAAATTTATCTTAAAAAGCATTTTGAAGATATGATTTTGAGAAATATATGCGTAATGGAAACAAATGAAACTTCATCCAGAAGTATTATAAAGAGTTTATAGGTTTTTTAACTAAAAAAAGGAGGAAAGTGTGGCGATTACCAAATGATAAAATGTTGGCAAAATGTTTGCAAAAGGAAAATAGAGTGGGTATGCCTCATTGTGTCCCATGTGTCAAGGGCTGTGCGTTTACATCTCGTCAAATTGTGCCAACGAATTATTAAATTGCCGGTGATTTTTTTTAAATAAAAATACACTTACATTAAGAATGTGAACATAAGTAAAGGTACAAGCTAATTATAAACCCTCTTGTTTGTCGCAAGAGATTTTCACGGTTGTTAACTTTTGTGACAATTATTGTTCAACCCAATATAGCGACTGGTGACTTCGGTGGTGTTACTTCAAAATTATGTGTTTAAATTCGAATATTGATTTTCGATGGTGCAACTTCTATTAAAATGTGACTTCGAAACACATAATTTGACATACTCGGTTAAATTATGTGTTTACATACTCGACTTATAAACTAATGTACTTGTTTTGAATACATTTTTTTAGTAAAAATACATGATTTAACATACTCGGTTAAAATAATTTTATTTTTCACATATAGTTCGAGTCCGGGATCATTCTATCAAACACCTAATTTGACAGACTAAAGTTTAGGGTTTAAATAAATTTTTGGACAAGATATGGCAATCCATTTTTATTTTTTGATAAATAGAATTTTGTGACTGAAATTTACTTTATCGTGGTTTAATCTTTGACTAATTTTTATTGTTCTAAAATATAAATTATGACCATTTCCGATAGCATCTTTATAACCATTTCATTTAGGTCGCCATTCCTTTAGGTGGTGTGACTTCTAAATTTATCGACTCCAAGTGATGAGTTGGGTTTTTTTCACCCAACAATTAATAATAATTTAAGATAACTCGGGAATTTGGTTTGCCGCATATTGTAAAGTTACAATAATTGATCCATATACGTTAGTTGTAATAACTTTAAATACACGTTTCAACATGAAATACTTCTTATATTGTATATTTGTATATCCCTCAAAGAGGCAAAGAACAAAAACAACCAACTTTGAAGATTGAAGGCTCATTATTTCTCTAAAAACACTGGGAATCACCAATATTAAAAAAAAATTGGTGAACCGATATCAAAGGAGGAGCATCATATACATATATATAACTCATTAAAGACGAGTATACAGTGCTATATAACATGAAAAAAATCGAAGTCATTTGTCGCAGATCCTTCATCAAGAATTTAATATGGATATTAGTTGAAAAAACGCATCCTCTTCACATGAAAGAGTTAGCCCTCCCATCGAATGATCAAACCCAAATTCTTCTTCGGACTCACGTAGCAATTTTTTAAATAATGGTTGCTCCAAGCATGATACCGGGACAACAAACCGCCTCTTCTCCTTTTCGCCAACATACACCGCTAGATGACCTTTTGGCACATCCCAATGACAATTTCTCTTGCGATACGCGTTCAATCTGCTAAAACCTTTCACAATAGATATCAATGAAGAAAATAACTTCATAACACCCATACGTGAAAATGAATGTGTGGAAGCTCGTGAGAGAGTACTATTTCAAAGTAGCTTTTTTGAGATGAGATAGGAAGATATGACTAGAACTACTTTGAGGAGAATTTGTGGTATATGTATTTATAGATTAGCATAGCAACTTGTTATAGATAGTTGGATAATGGGGCCTCACAAGACTTTGTTCATAACATCTTTTCCAGGAACGTGCTATATAAATTTTAAGAATATAGTTTTATGGAAATAAACTAAAAGAATATGTACGAGTCGGATGCATAAGCAATTATGATTACACGTCATTTAAATTAATTGGAAGGATTAGCAATACTCATTCACATGTGTGGCCCTATTATTTTAATATATTATTAGTCCGCACATATTAAAAACATTAACAGTTCTATATGTCGTGATTTTAAAGAAGTGACACCCCATAACTTGCTATTCGTGTCAAGCTATGGTAACTTTAATTACTTTTTGTGCATCGATTCAAAGTTTTCTTTTTAAAGCGGTAAATTTAGACGCCCTGTAAATCTACTCTTAAGTTTAGACACGCGTTGCCGACCTCAAGAACTAAACTCTACTACTTATGGAATGTTTTTGTAAAAACTTGGTACTAGTAGGCCATATACCCTTTTGTTCCAATATTTGAAGTTAAGTTCAATTGTTCAGATTGGATTCCAAGTTGACTGATAACGTTGTTTGGGCACCACAACCACTAAGATGAAAGGAGCATAATATTGTAGTAAAGTATTATGGTGATATTAAGTATACACTATTGTCAATTGAACGAGATTGTTAAAAATATATTTTTTTATCTCAATTTTATTTTTTTATAAAATATTTTTTATAAAAAATATTGTAGTAAAGTATTATGGTGATATTATGGTGATATTAAGTATTATGGTGATATTAAGTATACACTATTGTCAATTGAACGATAACGTTGTTTGGGCACCACAACCACTAAGATGAAAGGAGCATAATATTGTAGTAAAGTATTATGGTGATATTAAGTATACACTATTGTCAATTGAACGAGATTGTTAAAAATATATTTTTTTATCTCAATTTTATTTTTTTATAAAATATTTTTTATAAGATTTAAAATATGTTGCATAAGTTGTGGCAGGTGGGCTTGGGTGTTTTTGGGTTGATGGATGCATGGCCCGCTTATAAGTGTTGATAGCTCAGCTGTTTTGTTACTGGCCCAGCTATTATGGGCTGTTGGCCTTTGGCCCAGCCTGGTTGAGGAGTGCCAGGTTGGCAATCCGTGTGCGAAAGCACACTTGTTTATGATCGCTGGATTGTTTCGTTTCTGGCCTTTGGATCTCTTGAAGAAACACATTTGGTCAGCTATATATAGCTGTCCTTCTCCCTCTGGATCAACTTTTGCAACTCATTCGTTCATTGTCTTTTATTTCCTTTGTTCCTCTCTACAAATATTAGGGTTTGTTCAGATCATCTTGATCTGAACTTGTATTGGTCCCTTCGTGTATTTGTTGATGATTATCTTTGTAATAATCATTTGAGAATTCTTGAGTGCTCTAGTGAGGTTTTGGTTATATTTTGTTTTTGACACAATTGTGATCTTTATCTGTTTGGTGATAAATCTGTGTCGACTAAATCTGTGTCGACTATTTTGACATGGTATCAGAGCTCTGGTCGAGCTCTTGATATCTGGGTTGATTCCACTGCTGTTTTTGGCGATTCGTCTTCCTGGATCTTGGTTGTTCCAGATCTAGGGTTTGGAGTTCTTGGAAGCATTTTTTCTTTCTCTCTCTGGTGTTCAACCCTAAGTGAAGGTGGAACACTACAAGTTTTTTCGCGAACCCTAACTTAGGCCTTGCTCGGTGAGATCGTTCCCGTTCTTTCTTGGTCTAGTGTCTGTCCTATGGAGTCAATTTCTAGGGCTTGTGTCACACCCTCAAATTCTACGTGCGGGGTTTTACCGCGAGGTGTGTGACAAACCAGGATCTAAGTCAACGGTCACAATAAACGACACTATATGATACGTAAAAACGACATAAGCAAACCATTAAGTTTTCATAATTAATCCATCGTTGCGGAAGCGTAAAACTTTATTACAACTCAAAAGTAGGACATGATAGTCTGATAATACTCTAAATGAAATGCAAATGGATCCTAGACGCCGTGAGACTCCGTGCGCCTAGACTCAATGTTGCTACCTTAGCGACCTGAGAAAACATGCCAAAAAGACGTCAACATATAATGCTGGTGAGTTCACAGGTTTTAAGTTCACAAAGCGTTTCAAGCGTAAAGAGTTTCATCTCAAAAGTACCAAGTATGCAAAACCTTTAAGTACATAACAAACGTTTTCTTACTACTACGACTGTGTTGCCAAAACCATTACTGACAAGCGTTGCGTGCGTTGCCGCCCGTGTTTGAGTTGCCGAAAATAGAGACAATATGCACCCGCCCGGCTCCCAGCCGTCGGGTGGGGTTCGTCAAACCCAGTAGATCTATCCACATTTCCCCCGTTGTGCCCCGCACATTCATGGGTTCCGAGGGACTTAGCGTTGCGTTGCGTCGTATAGTAATTTAAAACAAGCGTTGCGTTTCATAAGCGTTGTGTTTCAAAAGTGCTGCGTTTCATAAGCGTTGTGTTTCAAAAGTGTTGTGTTTCATAAGCGTTGCGTTTCAAAATGTTGCGTTTCATAAACGTTGCGTTTCAAAACATAAACGTTGTATTTGTTAAAACGTGCGGCATGCTTCTCCCCCGAGAAAAAGTGTATAAAAGAGGGGCCGTGAAACTCACCTTAAAGTGCGTCCCCAGTAAAATAGAAATCCGATACGTGTGTAATAGTCCCTACTAGTGGCGACCTATCAATGAGTTTACATAAGTGTGATGACTACTAACCCGAAGGCTAATCAGTCCCCAAATTGTCCAGATCGTGACCGTGTATGTTGAAAACATGTTTAAACGTTAAACCGACCAAACCAGACAAAACCCGACATCCTATTGGTGACCCGACATCCCACGTGTTAGCCACATACAAGATATCATGCAACATATGCAATTAAACACTTAGCATGCGCAAACATTCACCCTATCTAGCATAACGCCTAATTAACGCATAAACAAGTCCAAACACGTGTTACCAAGTTATTACACATGTTACGGGGTTCCTAACATGATCCTAGGTGTCAAATCGTGTTTCGGGATGTTAAAATGCACCTATGACAGTAGTACAAACGATTAGGAATCAAACATGCAATTAGGAAAAGTCAACTGGTGATTAGGAAAGTCAAACTGGCGATTAGGATTGTATTTGCCAGACATACTGGCGATTGGGCTCCCAATCGCCTATAGTTCATGCGATTGGGGGCCAATCGCCCTTAGTACAGGCGATTAGGACTCCCTAATTGCCCCTGCTACACCGTGCCGTCTTTTTGCTCAGTGAGATCGTTCCTGTTCTTTCTTGGTCTAGTGTCTGTCCTATGGAGTCAATTTCTAGGGCTTGTGTCACACCCTCAAATTTCACGTGCAGGGTTTTACCGCGAGTGCGTGACAAACCAGGATCTAAGTCAACGGTCACAATAAACGACACTATATGATACGTAAAAACGATGTAAGCAAACCATTAAGTTATCATAATTAATCCATCGCTGCGGAAGCGTAAAACTTTATTACAACTCAAAAGTAGGACATGAAAGTCTGATAATACTCTAAATGAAATGCAAATGGATCCTAGGCGCCGTGAGACTCCGTGCGCCTAGACTCAATGCTGCTACCTTAGCGACCTGAGAAAACATGACAAAAAGACGTCAACATATAATGCTGGCGAGTTCACAGGTTTTAAGTTCACAAAGCATTTCAAGCGTAAAGAGTTTCATCTCAAAAGTACCAAGTATGCAAAACCTTTAAGTACATAACAAACGTTTCTTACTACTACGACTGTGTTGCCAAAACCATTACTGACAAGCGTTGCGTGCGTTGCCGCCCGTGTTTGAGTTGCCGAAAATAGAGACAATATGCACCCGCCCGGCTCCCAGCCGTCTGGTGGGGTTCGTCAAGCCCAATAGATCTATCCACATTGTAACATTTCGTATTAAAATACTTGTACGTTACGATTATTATGAATAAAACGTCAAGTTTCATCATTTATCGCCTTTTAAAATCATTTCGTGACGCATTTGGACCCCTAATACTATGCTATATATATATATATTATACATATATATGTGATTTAATTGTCAAAAAAATTAAGGCTTGGGTCGGGATTCGAACCCGAGCCCATAGCCGGGTCACTAACACCAAGCAACACAACCAGCTAGTCTACACAACACTCTTGTCTAGTTTTCAACACATTAAAATTATATAACATTTTGGGGTATTAACGGTTGACTTAAAAGTCAACTGTGACAACAATTAACCAAAATTAACCATTACAAACGCGTTTTTGATCTTGTTATGAAATGATTGGTGAATGGTTGACTATTACGCGTTCAATTACACAGCCAATCTTCGTTAAAACTTTCCAATTTCTACCAATTGACGCGTCATCACATTCATAGCGAGTCAACCTTACCAAATCATTCACCCGAGCCTCACACTATAAATTGAACCTCTCAAATCACTCTCTACTCGCCGATATACACTTCTCCATCTTCAATTTCTGTTTTTAATCTACTTTCAAGGCTTCTTGATCAAGCATTGACTTTTCTGTTTGACCAAGCTCTTTATACGAATACGTTTTTGTAAGTTCAATTTTTTGATGGGTTATGTTCATCGGCCCTTACACATAAATAACCCTATGATCAATTGGGTTATTGTTGTGTAAATCAGAGTATTGCTAAGCTAGGGCACGATTACTTTGAATTGGGGAAGAACACGTGCAGACTTGATGATATATTTAAAACAGAAACAAACCAAACACAACCACTGATCTAGATCAAGTGGTTGTGTCTGTTGTTTATTAACCAGTGCACACGGGTTCGAGTCCCACTTTAAACGATTTTTATTCTTTCTTTTAAAAGCTTTATAAATCAAGTTTCAACATAATAATATAATTATTTCTAACAGAGATTATTCGTTCTCAGGGTCCAGCCCAGTTGGTGGCTAGGCTTGTGATAAAACCTCACCCGGTCTCAGACCCGGGTTCGAGCCTTGGCAACCACAACATTTTTTTTAAAACCTTTACTTTTATATATATTCTTTAAAAATGATTTTAAAATACTAAAACTCTTTTATAAATTCTACAAAAATTATTTTATGTTATTCTAGTAGAAAAGTTTAACATACAATTTTTAGTTTTCCAAAAATTATTTATTTAATATATATAATAAATATTTCAAGTTTATTCTATTTTATTTATAAAATTCTATAAAAATATCAAAACGATTATATAAATTTCCACAAAAATTATTCTAAGTTTATATAATATTAAACAATTCTGAAATGATTTTTATTTCTGAAAAATCATTTATTTAATATTTATAATCAATTTTTGTTAGTTTTAATCATAAATAAATCATAATAAATTCATTTTTCAATATTTTTGCACCAAAATTTTATATAAATTATTTCTATTTATTTGGAACAGAAATACAATTTTTAATTTAATAATTCTTATATTTTTAAATATTAAAGTTATATTTTGACAATTTAAAATAAATAGATTAAATATTCTATTTTTAAGAAAATAATTTTATAAAAATTATTTTCATACTTAAAACTTTATGATGTGACCATCTTTAATCTAAAATTTACAAAAAGACTTTTGTTTATTTATTAATCAAATTTCTCTTATTTATTAAACATTTTATTTATTAATCAAACGAATACTTATCCCCAATTCGAAACCCTAGAAAATACTTGTAGACTAGATAGACTTAGACTTATTTGTTACCTTATATATAGGGTAATACTTGGCAACTTTGGGGCTACACTCATACTTTTTCTCGAGACTTAATACTTTGCTAAGGTGAGTCTACGTAACAATGTTTATGCAAATTCTTTATACTTGCAACATTATACTTAAGCAATTTTACATACATGTCTAGTTGTAAACTTTAATGCCTCATAATTTAGACAACAACAACAGTTAGACTCCTTTCAACAATACATAATCATTAGCTATGGCCAAGCCGGCGATACTCAATAATATGTCTATTGGATTGACAATCCCACCTAGATTCGTTGACCATCTTTTATGGGGAGCGCGGGTGATTGTTATCGTTCCAACATAATATTAAGGTGAACCGTGGATGACAGGATGGACCTAAACTAGTCGGATGTTTGATCATGTCGATTCAACATTTCATGTTTATTCATGTAGACTTAAACTTACGATAGACATATGAATTGCTAAACTTTTATTTTTAAACTTAATTGCTTGACATGGCTTATGTATTCTCACCAACTTCTAGTTGACCCCCCCCCCATTTTTTCCAAACTCAACAGGAAATACTGATGCTTGAAGTCTAGAGCTAGCATGAGGAGATATTTGAAGTTTTAAGCTTTGTTTGATTATTTGATGTAGACTTCAATGTAATTCAATATTGTAATGATTTAAAGGATTATTTAAACATATGTATTACCATGAGCTACTGAACAATCATTCATACGTGACACCTCGATGTTTCCGCCATCGGTTGGGGTGTTACAGATTGGTATTAGAGCCATGGTTATAGGGAATTAGGTTATTAGAAAAATAATCTAGTCTATAACCATAGGATTATAACCAGTATTTGCTCCTTTTACTTGTTATTCTCTATCTCCCTCTTATCCCTACTTTAACCCCTACAAAGAAGATTGCTCTCCATCACTGGATCTACTCTTAGACTGATAGGACAAAATCCTCAGGTTTAGCCTGAACCACCTTGAAATCTCGTCGAAGTTCTAGAATTTTAATAACGAACACGTGCAATCTGGAAGAGTGAACGCCTGTATTCTGAGTCTTCTGTCTAGGCTGGCATTGCGCATATATCCCAATCAGACGAGGGACCCGGATGCCTACCTAGGAATTCTCGGGATGAGTGTTCACCTATAGGCTAAAGCATGTCTTCACTATGTTATTAGAATCTAGAATCTTTGATAAGTCAACGTTTTCGTTTATCCGTTTTAATAAATGGATAAATGATTACATTCCTATTATTACCTCTTTCATGTCTCATTAAACCTTCATTGTGTCTCTTACAGATCATGCCTCCACGTCGCAGCACTCGCCTTAACAGTGGTGACAATCATGATGAAGGGAGTAGCAATCACAACCATAACCACGACACTAACCACAACAACAACAATAACAACAACAACAACAATGGTGTTGATGCCCAACTGTCTGCGATCATTTCTCAACAAATGGCGCAGCAGATCGCGACTCTGGTTCCCAACTTACTGGCTCAAGTCATCCAGATGAACGGAAACGACAACGGAAACGGTAATGGAAACGGAAACCACAATGGAAACGGGAATGGAATCGGGAATGGTCTCCCAGCTTGCACACTTAAGCACTTTAATACCTGTAATCCCCCTAAGTTCAGTGGAGAAGAAGGAGCTACGGGTCTTCTACAATGGTTCGAGGGTATTGAGAATACCTTCATTAATAGTGAGTGTCCCAATAACTTTAAGGTTCGTTACGCCATGAGTGTGCTTCACAAACGAGCACTCACTTGGTGGAATGAGGAAAAGCGCACCCGTGGAGCTGAAGTCGCACTGGCCTTAACTTGGGATCAAGCTAAAGACATTATGAAGGCAGAGTTCTGCCCTCGTAATGAAATCAAGAAGCTAGAAGATGAGTTTCATGATCTTGCCCAAGATAGTGGAGAAAACCTTGCCTACAACACTCGTTTTCACGAACTTAGACTACTGCTACCACACAAGGTCACCTCATTGCCTATTGCGATCGAAAAATACATTGGTGGCTTACCCATGCAGATTCAGGACACGGTGTGGGGAAGGAACCCTGCTACTTTGGAGGAAGCAAAGCGTTTGGCGGCCACCCTAACAGATAACCATGTGAAGGCAGGAACCCTGACTCGGAAAGGGGAAAAGAAAACTATTACGAAGGATACTCCCCAACCTGCCGTTGAAATTGAAACTGAGGCCTCAACCAATGGAAGGCGCAAGGCCATGAATTTTGCAATAGACGCCACTGTCCCACCCAACAAGAAACAATATAACGGGAACCAACCTAAGTGTGACACCTGTCAGTATCACTACCCAACCCAAGTGCCCTGCCGACAGTGTTCCAATTGTCAAAGGTATGGGCATTGTTAGGACAAAAAGGATTGGTGAAACCACTTTTGCAAACCTTAGTCTAATTCACTTTCTGTCAAAATACTCTAAGTATGGAACTGCTGAAGACAAGGAATCAAACTGCTGAAGAAGAGATTCAGAAGTACTGAAGAAGAAGTCATCAGAAGTTCTGAAGTTCAAACCAGACACTTCAACTGAAGAACTGCTGAAGACAAACTACTCATCAGTAGTTTGTCATTCATCAGTACTTAAAGAAGATCTTTTCCACCGCCCTTGTATATCAGTAGTTTAATACTTTAGTATTTCTTTTTACTTTATGTACAAGTTCCAAGACTACAACTTGTTGCAACTTGTTTCTGAACTTGCTTTTTGGCAAGGTTCATGTATTTGTAAAGTCTATAAATAGAAGGATTCATCCTTCTGTTTTAGACATTGATTTTAATACAAGAAATCCTTCAACACTTATTATTGTTATTTCCATTTCGTGTTTACTGAGAATCTGTCAAAGTATTTCATTCTCATTCAATACTTAGATTCTCAATAAACACTTCTCATTTATTGTTCTTGATTCCAGGGGGAGTAATAACTCCTGTTGACAAAGTGTAGCTATAAACTTATAAACATTCCGCTGTGCTAACACTCACCAAGAACTTGCTAAACACTTAAGTGTCAACTAGCAAGTTCAAATCAAAGAGCAGCTTAATACTGATCCAACAATTGGTATCAGAGCACTGGTTTATCTGATCACATATCAATCTAACAAATTGAGAATCAGACACAAGCTCTTATTGATATTCAATAAAGGATTATAAGCTCACTTTTTTCAACGTCCATCACTTTAAGAGATATTTGACAAATCAATACTCTTTAAAATAGATCCTCATAATACTGGTTCTGCCACTAAACCTGCCATGCTTGTAAGAAATGAATATAACATATGGCAAAAGAGAATGGCACATACCTTGTCACAAACCAACACAGGTTGTTGGAGATCTGTGATATATGGTCCTCACAAACCAGTAAACATAAATCTTGAAACTAAGGAAGAAATTCCAAAAGAACCAAAATACTATACTGATGATGATTTCCTAAAACTTGAGCTTGATGCAAAAGCTTTTTCTATGTTGGCAATGGAACTCCCAAATGAAATCTATTCTGGCCTATTACATTGTGATAGTGCCAAAGAGCTTTGGGACTGCCTAAAAGAACAGTTTGGAGGAACTGAAGAGGTGATTGCCAACACCAGAGAAATCTTGGCTCAACAATATGAAACTTTTGCTCACATTAATGGGGAAACTTTAACTCAGCAATTTGAAAGATTTTCCTCATTAATATCTGAGCTAAAACTAAATGGTCAGACCTATACAACTGTATCTATGCTTCATAGATTTTTAAGGTCTTTACCTGATAAATGGGAAACATACTCAATAGTCTTAAGATCTTCACCAGATTTTAGCTCCCTCACTCTTAAAAAACTTCATGGGAGATTACTTACTTTTGAGAGAGAAATTGATCAAAAGAAAAAGTTACAAAACTTTGGTAAAACTGTTGATGACTATCTACCTGGTAGTACAGCACTATTGGGACAAGACTCACCAACTTGTTCAAATAGTTTTGGATCTTTTGACCACATTGACATAACTGCTGGGATCTCATCTGAAAGATCATTCCCAGGTTATGACAATAATGACTTTGGTCAAACTGCTGATAACATGTGTTTTATCATGGATGACTTAAATAGTTTCAGTAGTGATGACCTTGAAGAAATGGATATTTTGCACCAACTGGCCATGTTAAGTTTAAAAACAAATAAATTTTACAAAAGGTCAGGAAGGAAGTTTCCAGGACTTAACAGTTCTACAAAAATTGGTTTTGACAAATCTAAACTTAGATGTCATAAGTGTCAAAAGTTGGGACACTTTGCTAGAGAATGTAGAAGCTCTGGCTTTAACCAATCTCAGTCTGGAAACAATTTTAACCCCAATTATAACAGGAATAATGGAACACAAGGGAGTGCACATTTTGTACAGGCACAAGCTCCACAACACCAATATGTGCCACAAGTACAATATGTACAGATGCCTGCTCAACAGATGCAGAGCCAACAATCAATCCCTCCCTTTCCAGCTGCTCAACAACCTCCACAGCAACAACAACCCTCTCAACAAAGTCTATTTACCTCAGGGTATGTTGACTGGAGCAGTCTTCCTTTTGACACCACAGAGTGCAATCCTGATGCAGACAACAAAATGTTTGACATCAACTGGGGAGAGTCTGACAATGGCAGAAAGAACTTTGCCTTAATGGCATTTGAGGGATGCTCCTCAAAATCTGCCTTGTCTCAGGTATCAAAAGAATCTTTGACAAAACTATGTTCAAATTCATGCAAAGAATCTTTTGCTCTCATAAGAGAGACAAATGTGCACTTACAAGGAAAAGCCAATGACTCTGAGAGAAAACTCACTCAGATAAAATGTGATTTAGAAAGAAAACTTTCTGCAAAAACAAAAGAAGTTTCTAAATTAACTAACTCTGCTATTGAAACCCAAGCACAAATCAAAATAATGATTAATGACCTAGGAAATGTCAGACAAGAGCTTGCTGACACCAAGGTCACATGTGAAAAATGGGTGGAATCTTGTAAGGGGTACCAACTATTGCTAAACAAACAAAGTGCTTCAAATGTTAGGTTTGGCATAGGGTACAATCACACTGAAACACCAACTGATTTCTCTCCCAAAACTACTGAAGATGGGAGAAAAATTGTTTCAAGTGAAACTTCTGAAGAGGAAGAATGCACATCTTTCCATGAAAACTTTCTAAGATCACACAAAGAAAGTTCTTCAAAAGTATTGATTAAATCTGACTTTAAGTCATCAGCAGTTTCAACTATATCAGGAGTTGAGAACCTGAAAACTACTGATGACCTAAAACCAATCAAAACTGTCAGAGATTTGTCTTTGAAAGAAAAGACAAAAGAATGTGAAATTTGTGATCTGTTCAACCACAAAACAGAATTTTGCAGATATAGAAAGGGCATTCAGTTTAATAAGAAAAATCAAAACTGGTTCGTGGGGGAACAAATCAAAAATGATTATGCAAAAACCTTTTCTCCCAAGAAACAACAACCAGCAAAAACCCTTTCTCAGAAAAAGACAAAATCTCAACAAAAGTCTTTTTCTCAAAATTCTCTTTCAGTAGTTAGACCTAAATCATCAGCAGTTTCACAAACTGCTGAGATTAAAGATCTTATGAACATGGTACAACTACTGATGACCAAAGTTGATGGTGGTCCTCAAAAGGATACCACCATTGTGCTAATGCAAAATCCATTGCCAAAAAGACATGGATTTCTAAACTTGGTCAAGAACAAACTGTAAATGTTCTCAAGAGCAAACCCAAAGCCAAACTGGCTTGGGTTCCTAAATCTAACTAATTTGCTATATTGTGCAGAGAGTTTCCAGAGGCTTGAATAGCATTTGGTATGTAGACAGTGGAGGCTCAATGCACATGAAAGGATGCAGATACCTGATAAACAATTTTATCAGTCAAAGAGATGGATCTGTGTCCTTTGGGAACAATGCTAAGGGATATGTGCTAGGACATGGCAATGTCTCCTCTGGCAAAATACAGTTTGACAAGGTCAATCTGGTTGAAAACCTTGAGTACAACTTGCTTAGTGTGTCACAAATGTGTGATAAAGGATATTCTTCCTTTTTCACAAAGACAGCATGCAAGATCATATCACCAGAAGGCCAGAAGTTGATAGAGAAGATCATTGAAGATCATACTTTGTTAATTGCCAAAAGATGTGGCAATGTCTATGCAGTGGACATTGAAAAAGACAAAGTACTGAACAACACTGCTTGTTTCTTCTCAAGGGCATCAACTTCAGAAACTGATCTCTGGCACAGGAGACTTGGCCATGTGAATTTTAAAACCATAAATAAAGTCACAAAAATGGGCTTGGTCAGAGGTCTACCCTTAAAAGTATACCAGTGTCAAGAACACTGTGTATCCTGTTTAAAGGGTAAACAACATAAGTCCCCCTATAAGTCTATTGAAGAATAAAAAACAACAACATGTCTTCAACTACTCCATATGGACTTATTTGGGCCTGTAAAGATCATGAGCCTTGGTAAAAAGAAGTACTGCTTAGTCATCATTGATGACTACTCAAGATTTACATGGGTATTCTTCTTATTTTCCAAGGATGAGGCTGCTGAAATCATCAAGTTCTTCATTCTACAAGTGAGAAGCAATACTTTCTACCTGTCAAAACCATTAGAAGTGATAATGGGACAGAGTTCAGGAACAAAACTCTGAATGACTTCTGTTTGTCTAAAGGGATTATTAGACAATTCAGTGTTGCCAGAACTCCTGAACAAAATGGTGTGGTAGAAAGGAAGAACGAACTTTAATAGAAGGAGCAAGAACAATGTTAGCTGATTCTGGCCTACCTTTATACTTCTGGGCAGAAGCAGTTAACACATCATGTTATGTTCAAAATAGAGTTCTTGTTCTCAAGAGACATTCAAAGACTGCCTATGAAGTTCTTCATGGCATGAAGCCCCTTATCTCCTTTTTCAGGGCCTTTGGATGTCAATGTTTCATCTTGAACATCAAGGAATCTATTTCAAAGTTTGCTGCCAAAGTTGACTCAGGTTACTTTCTTGGTTATTCATCAACTAGAAAAGCCTACAAGGTTTTTAACTCAAAAACCAGGATAGTAGAAGAAACACTGAATGTCAAGTTCAATGAGTCAAAACACACTCTCATTCCAGCACATCCTGCTGAACTCTTTGACCTTGACAACTTTCATTTTGAACCTGAAAAGACTGTCACTTCATCCAAACCTACTTATTATGGTGATCAAAGGTTTGATGATGAGGATCCAGCACCATGGACTCCTCAAACAGTCATTAAGTCAACTTCAAAACCATCGGAAGTTTTACAAACTTCTGATTCAACAAATACTGAAGGGCAAACTCAAACATCTGCTTCAGCACCTGCAACTACTGAAGAAACTGAAACTGCTGAACCAGATATAATAGACCTCAGTAGTTTGTTTGAAGAACATGAGCCACCAACACCTATCAGTGGTTTACAACAACTGATCGAACACAAAGATCATCCACTTGATCAAATCATGGGTGATATTGCATCAGGTGTTCTTACAAGAAACCAGCTTTCCAACTTTTGTCTATTCTCAGCATTTATTTCACAGTTGGAACCAAAGAAGTACCAGGAAGCCCTCAAAGACAACAATTGGGTGCAGGCAATGCAAGATGAATTGCTTCAATTCAACAAGCAACAGGTATGGGAAATCTGTCCCTTACCACCAAACAAGCAACCAATTGGGACAAGATGGGTTTTCAGGAACAAACAAGATGAAGCTGGTATGATAATAAAGAACAAGGCAAGACTGGTAGTACAAGGTTACTCTCAAGAAGAAGGCATTGACTATGATGAAACCTTTGCTCCAGTTGCAAGGCTTGAGGCCATCAGGTTATTTCTGGCCTATGCCATTTCCAACAAAATAAAAGTTTATCAAATGGATGTCAAGAGTGCATTTTTGTATGGAAAGATAAAAGAGGAAGTGTATTTTGTCAGCCACCTGGGTTTGAGGATCCTTCTCATCCTGAGTGGGTGTACAAACTAGACAAAGCTCTTTATGGACTCAAACAGGCTCCTAGAGCCTGGTATGATACACTTTCAACCTTTTTACTCAAAAATAACTTCACAAGAGGTGCCATTGATAAAACACTTTTCATAAAACATGTTGGAAATCATATCTTACTTGTTCAAATATATGTTGATGATATCATTTTTGGTTCAACAAACACAAAATTGTGTGATGAATTTAAGAAACTCATGCAATCAAAATTTGAGATGAGTACAATGGGGGAACTGCAGTACTTTTTGGGACTGCAGATTAAACAACAAACAAATGGAACTTTTATACATCAATCAAAATATGTTAAAGAATTATTAAACAAATTTTCTTTACAAGACTGTAAATCATGTTCCACCCCCATGACACCAACCACACAAGTTGAACCAGATGATCAAGGAAAACAGGTTGATCAAACCATGTACAGATATATGATAGGTTCCCTTTTATATCTAACTGCTTCTAGACCAGATATTATGTTTTCAACATGTGTCTGTGCTAGATATCAATCAGCTCCTAGGGAATCACACCTTATTGCAGTCAAAAGAATTTTCAGATATCTGAAAGGAACTCCAACACTTGGAATTTGGTATCCTGCTTCAAGCAATACCAAGTTATCAGCTTTTTCAGATAGTGACTATGCAGGGTGTAAAATGTCAAGAAAATCAACATCTGGTGGTTGTCAATTCTTGGGAAACTGTCTAGTGTCCTGGCAATCAAAGAAGCAAACATCTGTTGCAACTTCAACTGCTGAAGCTGAATACATTGCAGCTGCAAGTTGTACATCACAGATACAATGGCTCCAATATCAACTTCTTGATTATGGAATCAAAGAGACCAAGACACCATTGCTTGTAGACAGCAAATCTGCCATTAGCATCATTCAAAATCCTGTTCTGTTTTCAAAAACTAAACACATTGAGATCAGGTATCATTTCATAAGAGATTGCTATGAAAAAGGCAAGATTGAAGTGAAACATGTAGCAACAGCTAATCAAATAGCTGACATTTTCACTAAACCCCTTGACACATCAACATTTCAGAAGTTGGTATCCATGCTAGGGATGCTAAATTTGTAAGTGTTTCTATTTATTTTTCTGCACATTTTTTGTTTTTCACTTACATCTGTTTTCAAAACACTTGAAAAACTTCTGAAAAGAGAGAAACTACTGATGAACAAAACATCAGTATGGGGATAATTTCTGAAAAGTGATTAATTTTTGATAAAATAACCTTCAGAAGTTGTGAATAAAAGTATTTATAAAATATTTCTCATCAGCTGTTAAAACTACTAAGAGGAAATGGGAACTACTGATGAAGATAATCCTTCATCAGCAGTTTAGTCAAAAAGGGCAAATCTGACTTTTCCCATCATCAGAAGTTTGACCTAGTCGGTTTAAAACTTCTGATAAAGAGATTTTTAACCTAGGCGGTTTAAAAACTTCTAATAAAGAAGATCCAAGCGGTTAAAAACTTCTGAGAAATATCTTTTTTCAACACTTATCCTTTCAAACACAAAAATTCCCTCCTTCTCTCTCAAGAAAGCTCTCAAACCCCTGAACCTGCAACACAAAATCACTGTTCGATTCATCAACACACACAAACCACATGGCTTTAGTTCTCAAACAGGGACACAATCTCAGAGCCTACTTAGAAAAACAAGAAGGCTGGTCCCAATACGATGAGATCATTGATCTCGTCGTCAAATCCCAATATTTCACCGCTCTCACCATAGACCCACCAATTCATCCTGAAACTCTAAATGAGTTCTGGGCTAATGCTGAGACAGTGATGGTGGATGATGAAGTTATCTCCCTCAACTCAACAATTAAAGGGAGACAAATGGCCATTACACCGGCCATACTTACAGTCAGACTGGGGTTGAATGATGTGAATGCCCCTGATAAGTTTGACAACTCTGCTATCCACCTAACCATGACTGAGTGTGGTTATCAAGGTACTCTCTCACAAGCTACAATCTTTAAAAAGTATTTTGAACCAAAATATAAACTTTTGTTTCATTATATTATTATGTGCTTGAGTCCTAAAACTGGGTCTTATGACCAGATGCCCTCAACCTTTCAACCAATCTTTCATTCTATTGTGAATGAAACAAATTTCAGGGCATCAAAACTTTTCTTTAATGAGTTGGTGTTACATCACAATAACACTAAGAAAAAGTTTTTGTTATATCCAAGGTTTCATTATGCAGTGCATAATATCTGAACTGGGTAATGAGGTGCTTGTGGGTAAAATTGAAATTTTAAAACCCTTAACCTCACAAGCATACTCAAGGCACAACAAACAGGCTGCCTGGCCAGAAGTTGACCAAGGGGAACAAGCACCAGTCCCCATGGAACCCTCATCTTCCAAACCTACTCCACCAAAGGCCAAGAAACCCAAGATAACAAAACAAAAACCCACCAAACCCAAAAGAAAAGTTGTTCAGGAGGTTGAGATGCCTGAACAGACTATTGTGCAATCTGCACTTCTTAAAGATGTGACTGAAACATCCTCTCAGTCTCATCCATCTCAAACCCCACCAAGAGCACCAATAACTATCCTTTTCAAAAGAAAAAGACTTAGAAAAACTATTCCAATAGATTCTTCTTTTGAAACTGCTGAACCCACTGCCCAAACTACTGAACCAGCACCCCAAATTTCTGAACCAGACATAGAAATAGCCAAACTTCTCTCCGGGCTAAAAGAGAAAGTCCCATCAACACATGTCAGTCCCCATCAACCACATCAAACAGGGGACATAGACTCAGATAGTGACATGGATGTGGACACTCATAGCCCTAACCAAAGAGATGAGGATGAACCAGGGTCTCTAAGCCCAAACTTAGAAACCTTTGGTACTTTTGAGGCTGCTACTACTCATTTACCACCCAGTGGTGGATCTGAGGACAGAAGTAAAACAGCTAAGACCTCAACTGTGGCAACTACTGATGAAGGCTTAATGCCTGAGGTTGGAAATCCTCTGTACCAAGAACAAGAGGTACATGAGACAACTGAGTTGGGCTCAGCTCATGATGTAACTGATACAGTCCTCATTGAGGATGTAATCAGGGATTCAGATGATTCCATTAATTTGGATGATGTTTCAACACTCAAAACTACTGAATTGACGGCTATTAGTGAAGGTCCTGCACCTGGTGTCTCTAAGCTCAAGAAGCTAGTCACAACATCTCAGGTTAAAGCCCACTCAATCCATGATTCCCCTAGAGTGGCATCTCCTGTACAACAAGGAGATCAACCAAAAACACACCCCTCACTACAAATGCCTACCCAATTCCCTGGGCAACCAAGCATAGACCTGAACCAACTATGCAGCCCAGATGGTCCCTTGTATCACTTGATGAACACCCTCATCAAAAATCACATCCAAACATACACAGCTGACTTGGAGCTATCCATGAAGAACCAATTTGGAGTGATACGGACGAAGATGAATGATCTGTCCAACAAGATTGATCACAACAGCAAACAGATTGCTCATCTTCAAGGTCATTTCTCCCAAGCTTCAACTTCCAAAGGTGATAAAGCCAAAAAGGGGGAGAAAATCAAGGTGCCTATGGATACACTTGAAGCCAGAAGAAAGGCAAGAGTGGCTATCCTAGCTAGAGATCAACAAGATCAAGCCAGAAAAGAGAAACTGGCACAACAGTTTGGTGTCTCTATTCAGGAAATAGAAGATGCTGAAAAGGCTGATGAAACCCAAGGGCATAATGAAGAAACCTCTGATGGCCAAAGTTCTGATGAAGAATCAGAAAGTACTGAAGACAATCCTTCAGTAGTTGACAAACCTTCAGAAGTTGTCAAGCCATCAGAAGTTAACACTTCCAAGACTCAAACTGCTGATCCTTCCAGAACAACTGCTCCTACTCAACCAACATCTGCTCCTATCAGGCCTACTACAACAGTTACAACATTGACTGTGCTAAACCCTTCTCCAATCTCTCAATCAGCTGAATTACTAGAGAAGAGTTTAGTTGCAGCCCAAAAGAAGGCCAGAGAAGATCTGATCTGGAAAAATCTGGAAGAAAGGGATGACTTAGACCTAAGCCATGAAGAAAAACTTCAGGCTTATGAAGCTGAACTACAAAGGCAGGCTAGCCTTGATGAGATTGCTGAACAAGACAAAAGACATCAACTGATGTCTTACATTATGAAGAACAGCAAAGTCAAAGCCCATACATTGAAGAGACTCTCTGTGGAAGAGCTGACAAGAAGAGCTCAACTTGTTGCAGATAAACTTGCAACAAGTAAAGACACAAAGGCCAAGAGAGCTCAGATGATAGAAGAACTGGTAGCCAATGGTTATGGTTCAAAAGCCTCAGTGTCCAAGTGGAAAGAAGAAAGATTGGTGGACACATACAGAAATACAAGGCTGCAAGGGCTGCTAATCCAGAGAAGTTTCAAACTGCTGAAGCTTCAACTTCAGTAGTTAGAACTTCTGGTGTTCAAAGAAGACCAGCTACCCAAAGAAAGAAGACAGAGGAAAAAGTAAAGACTGATTTCAGAATGGTACTACTAGAAGGTAGTACAATACTACATTCTGATTTTGACATAGAAGAGAAGCCTCTGCTCACACAATTCAGGGATCCTTCCACATTTGCATATCAAATCCAGAGGACCATCACAGACAAACTGCATACTAAGGTAACAACTGAACATCATTTGCCAACATTTCAGATACCTAATGTGATGGAACAACAGCAAGGAGGTGAATCCCACCTGAGAGTCACTGAAGTTGAAAACATTCAACACTCAGGAGAAACCCAGGGTACCACCATGGTTCCCTACACTGCAGACTTTGACAAGTCTAAAGTACCAGTCATCAGATGGTCCTTTACTGATAACAACTCAGTACTTGTGACAAGAAGAGATCAAACAAGCAGGGAATATAGGTCGATGAAAGAACTGAAGAAACTATCAACCAAAGACCTGCTTACAATCCAACACTTGGAACCAAGACAAGGGTCTCTTACTGATGATCAACTCAACCAGCTCAAGAATTCCATGTTCAAAGGAATATGGAAAATTGTGAAGGACAGAACGGAACAATAAGGAATTAGTAAGGTTTTGGCTTCATCAATCCAGGGGGAGATTGTTAGGACAAAAAGGATTGGTGAAACCACTTTTGCAAACCTTAGTCTAATTCACTTTCTGTCAAAATACTCTAAGTATGGAACTGTTGAAGACAAGGAATCAAACTGCTGAAGAAGAGATTCAGAAGTACTGAAGAAGAAGTCATCAGAAGTTCTGAAGTTCAAACCAGACACTTCAACTGAAGAACTGCTGAAGACAAACTACTCATCAGTAGTTTGTCATTCATCAGTACTTAAAGAAGATCTTTTCCACCGCCCTTGTATATCAGTAGTTTAATACTTTAGTATTTCTTTTTACTTTATGTACAAGTTCCAAGACTGCAACTTGTTGCAACTTGTTTCTGAACTTGCTTTTTGGCAAGGTTCATGTATTTGTAAAGTCTATAAATAGAAGGATTCATCCTTCTGTTTTAGACATTGATTTTAATACAAGAAATCCTTCAACACTTATTATTGTTATTTCCATTTCGTGTTTACTGAGAATCTGTCAAAGTATTTCATTCTCATTCAATACTTAGATTCTCAATAAACACTTCTCATTTATTGTTCTTGATTCCAGGGGGAGTAATAACTCCTGTTGACAAAGTGTAGCTATAAACTTATAAACATTCCGCTGTGCTAACACTCACCAAGAACTTGCTAAACACTTAAGTGTCAACTAGCAAGTTCAAATCAAAGAGCAGCTTAATACTGATCCAACAGGCATCTTGCGGATGTTTGTCGAATCTCTGCTGCAAATACCCTTGCTACTCCAAATACCCTGCTAGGGACCCTCCAGCTACTTAACAACAAGCTCCACCGTTTGAATGCTATTTTGCATTTAAAATTCTATGTATTGACGCTTTTGATTCAAGTATTGAAATTTTTGTCTTTTATCTAGTATGCTCACAACACTTGGATGCATGCTTGTTTGAATGTGAACGAATTGCTATATCAATATCTAAACCATACTCGTTATACTTATAAAACTTGCTTACTTGTACAACAGTTAGTTGGCTATCAAATAACCTACTCAACGATTGGTAGAGGTCGTCATGTCTTTTCAACAGTCGGGAGAGGCCCTACAACCTGCTCAACGACTGTGGAGGCTATCGAACCTGCTCAACAATCGTTAGAGTCATAGAAGGACACAAAACCCTAATGTAAGGTAAATTGGTGATTGCGGCCCGGAACGTAATCATGAATTTACAGGTACGTTAAGGTAGTGTGATATTCTATCAAGGTTTTCGGTGGTTGACCAATTATAAACCTTAGTTACCTGGTAGTTCATTTAGTCTTTCAACCCATTCCTTTTAGGACTCCTAAAACTTAAGATTCTTATTCTCCTTGCGATTTCAAGACACCCCTAATCCTACCCTCTTATCCAAATTATTTGAAACAAGATTATTCTATTCATGTCGTGCCTTAACACAAGATTTTCAGATTACACTTGTCCTAATTTTTATCCAATCCCCTTCAACCCTGTTTTTCAATAAACTTCGGGACGAAGTTCCTAAAAGTAGGGAAGACTGTAACATTTCGTATTAAAATACTTGTATGTTACGATTATTATGAATAAAACGTCAAGTTTCATCATTTATCGCCTTTTAAAAATTATTTCGTGACGCATTTGGACCCCTAATACTATGCTATATATATATATATATATATTATACATATATATGTGATTTAATTGTCAAAAAAATTAAGGCTTGGGCCGGGATTCGAACCCGAGCCCATAGCCGGGTCACTAACACCAAGCAACACAACCAGCTGGTCTACACAACACTCTTGTCTAGTTTTCAACACATTATAATTATATAACATTTTGGGGTATTAACGGTTGACTTAGAAAGTCAACTGTGACAACAATTAACCAAAATTAACCATTACAAACGCGTTTTGGATCTTGTTATGGAATGATTGGTGAATGGTTGACTATTACGCGTTCAATTACACAGCCAATCTTCGTTAAAACTTTCCAATTTCTACCAATTGACGCGTCATCACATTCATAGCGAGTCAACCTTACCAAATTATTCACCCGAGCCTCACACTATAAATTGAACCTCTCAAATCACTCTCTACTCGCCGATATACACTTCTCCATCTTCAATTTCTGTTTTTAATCTACTTTCAAGGCTTCTTGATCGAGCATTGACTTTTCTGTTTGACCAAGCTCTTTATACGAATACGTTTTTGTAAGTTCAATTTTTTGATGGGTTATGTTCATCGGCCCTTACACAACAATAACCCTATGATCAATTGGGTTATTGTTGTGTAAATCAAAGTATTGCTAAGCTAGGACACGATTACTTTGAATTGGGGAAGAACACGTGCAGACTTGATGATATATTTAAACAGAAACAAACCAAACACAACCACTGATCTAGATCAAGTGGTTGTGTCTGTTGCTTATTTACCAGTGCACACGGGTTCGAGTCCCGCTTTAAACGATTTTTTCTTTTTCTTTTAAAAGCTTTATAAATCAAGTTTCAACATAATAATATAATTATTTCTAACAAAGATTATTTGTTCTCAGGGTCCAGCCCAGTTGGTGGCTGGGCTTGTGATAAAAACCTCACCCGGTCTCAGACCGGGTTCGAGCCTTGTAACCACAACATTTTTTTTAAAACCTTTACTTTTACATATATTCTTTAAAAATGATTTTAAAATACTAAAACTCTTTTATAAATTCTACAAAAATTATTTTATGTTATTCTAGTAGAAAAGTTTAACATACAATTTTTATTTTTCCAAAAATTATTTATTTAATATATATAATAAATATTTCAAGTTTATTCTATTTTATTTATAAAATTCTATAAAAATATCAAAACGATTATATAAATTTCCACAAAAATTATTCTAAGTTTATATAACATTAGACATTTCTGAAATGATTTTTATTTCTGAAAAATCATTAATTTAATATTTTTAATCAATTTTTGTTAGTTTTAATCATAAATAAATCATAATAAATTCATTTTTCAATATTTTTGCACCAAAATTTTATATAAATTATTTCTATTTATTTGGAACAGAAATACAAATTTTAATTTAATAATTCTTTATATTTTTAAATATTAAAGTTATATTTTGACAATTTAAAATAAATAGATTAAATATTCTATTTTTAAGAAAATAATTTTATAAAAAATTATTTTCATACTTAAAACTTTATGATGTGACCATCTTTAATCTAAAATTTACAAAAAGACTTTTGTTTATTTATTTATCAAATTTTTCTTATTTATTAAACATTTTATTTATTAATCAAACGAATACTAATCCCCAATTCGAAACCCTAGAAAATACTTGTAGACTAGATAGACTTAGACTTATTTGTTACCTTATACATAGGGTAATACTTGGCAACTTTGGGGCTACACTCATACTTTTTCTCGAGACTTAATACTTTGCTAAAGTGAGTCTACGTAACCATGTTTATGCAAATTCTTTATACTTGCAACATTATACTTAAGCAATTCTACATACATGTCTAGTTGTAAACTTTAATGCCTCATGATTTAGACAACAACAACAGTTAGACTCGTTTCAACAATACATAATCATTAGCTATGGCCAAGCCGGCGATACTTAATAATAGATCTATTGGATTGACAATCCCACCTAGATTCGTTGACCATCTTTTATGGGGAGCGCGGGTGATTGTTATCGTTCCAACATAATATTAAGGTGAACCGTGGATGACGGGATGGACCTAAACTAGTCGGAGGTTTGATTTTGTCGATTCAACATTTCATGTTTATTCATGTAGACTTAAACTTACGATAGACATATGAATTGCTAAACTTTTATTTTTAAACTTAATTGCTTGACATGGCTTATGTATTCTCACCAACTTCTAGTTGACCCCCCCCATTTTTTCCAAACTCAACAGGAAATACTGATGCTTGAAGTCTAGAGCTAGCATGAGGAGATATTTGAAGTTTTAAGCTTTGTTTGATTATTTGATGTAGATTTTCAATGTATTCAATATTGTAATGATTTAAGGGATTATTTAACATATGTTTAATACCATGAGCTACTGAACAAATCATTCATACGTGACACCTCGATTTTTCTACCATCGGTTGGGGTGTTACAACATTTCCCCCGTTGTGCCCCGCACATTCAGGGGTTCTGATGGACTTAGCGTTGTGTTGTGTAACACCCCAACGATGGCGGAAACATCCGGATGTCACGTATTGATGTGTTTCAGTAGCACATGGTATATATTGAAATTTTAAATAATTTATCATAACATAAATATCTAAA